>CM023458.1:87884259-87982625 GCA_013339765.2 Haemaphysalis longicornis | reverse complement strand
TAGCTGTGCTGCGCAGCTCTAGCAAATCGAGCCAGTCAGTTGTGCATTCGAATAGGCATTTTCCAGCAAGCCGTGTGCATCAGTTTGGCTGAGAAAACAATGTCTAGCAGTTTCCCTTGTGTGGGAAATAGGTGGGTGAGGCACGCCGTAGTGGAAGGCTCCGGATTAATTTGGGCCACCTGGGGCAAGAAGGGGGGGGGGGATCTTTAACGTGCGCCGAAATCTCGCAGACGGGCGTTTTTGCTTTGCGCCTGTCAGAAAAGTGGCTGGGAATCGAACCTCCAATGTCCTTGGGCCCAGCAGCACAAACCTTAGCCACACAGAAAGAGGATGGAATGGGAATGGCCGCAATGAAATGCCAATACCGGGCAACAGTGAAAAGAGCAGCAGGCATCAATGCCACTGGTTAGAAGGCGAGCATGACCATTAAGACAGCCAGGGTGCAACGCATGGTTACTGTGGTGTGTAACGGGTGGGCAAAAAATGTTGTGTGGTGGGCATCTAAAATCGCCGCAAACCATGTGTATTTATTCGAAGTATGATTTAGGGACTATCCAGCGATGGGCATAACAGCACAATGCACAGGCTACTGTACCAGGTAGTGCAATTCCTGATGATTGACTTATTGATGCAATTTTTTGTTTCGCTGTAGTATCTAAATGCACAGATGTTTTGGTTTTCATTGTGTGATTTGCAGTTATGTTCTGTCATGAAGATTTTAGCCCTGGTCATCTGTATGAATGCACTCTTCTGTTCAAACAGAACATTATGAGGATTTTGCTCCTGTAGACATGAAAAGCTGTTTCCTGAACTGTTGACCGACGATTTACCTAATTTCTTGGCGGTGAAAGTTTTGATGTGCCGTAATGTGTAAAATAAGCCCTCCGAATTTTCCATAATGTGAAATGCTATTCCACGCAGTGAATGGCAGCACCATTGCGAGCCTAAAGCAATGGGAGTCTAGATGAAGACATCAAGCCCAATTTTGAACTGTTACGCTTGTGATTTTGATTCCAATGGTTTAGGTAGGTTATTTTTTGTCAGTTGTTACACCACTGTCATTTTATGCTGCTGCTGCTGCTCTAGTAAATGTTCTTCAGCTTAGCTCTGTGTCTTCACAAAAAATGCAGGGTGTTTGTAATGCTGCCCAATGTCAGTATTTCTTTCCCTTTTTTGTCCAAACTGACATTGATGATTGACGTCGTAGTATGCAATTTTTTAAGAGTTGTTAATGTTTTGTGCAAAAAAAATTAGTGACATGAGGGGTCTCAACTCACATCAGTGAGCAAGCAAACCACAGTCAAGAAGTTCAGTCCCACATGGGAAGGTTGCAATGCAAGAAAGGCAAGGGGGAGGGGGGTGTAACAAATTGTCACCTAATGCTGCCGTTCAAACGAAACAAGTCCTTTCCCCACATTGTAATATGCTTGGTCATTTCTGTATGGAATTTGGTGTCACCATTCGAGAAACATATCAGTACTGATCTCCAGGATGACTAAAATCTAGGCACTGATATTGTTTTACGGTGATCCTTTAATAGATCAAAAGGTAAAAAAAAAACAAAAGGTCTGCAGGCCACATGTGGCCCGGGTGTTTCACACCTTGCTTTAGATTAACTGTGCACAATAGGGCATGACTATGTGTATCAATCGTAACACAAAGAATGGAACCCCGCACGGGGCACCTTGAGCAATCTTGGTGACGGTACTGGCGATACCGCGGACCCCGAGCCCCCAAACATACGCTGGATCCAACCGTGGCAATGTGTTTATAGGTGGAGGGTTAGAAACCACGAACGGTGGCCGTCGGAGCCCAGGTCAAGCTCCGGCGGATGGGCTCCCTGTCTGTCTACCAGGCAGGGAGCTCCGGACCTCTTTGGCTACCAGGGTAAGGTCAAAGAAGAAAGTACCCCAGTCTCCCTGCTTTTCAATGTATCATATGGCATTTTCGAAAACCCCCCCCCCAGACGTGATCGGCCCCCGAAAAGGGGCCGCACCGAAGTTTCCTTTCCACCCCTACCAACTATCAACGTTCCAAAACATGACAACTATCCCCGTTTTTTGGTCCTCGAATCAATAGACAAATCCAAACCCGTCTCCTCCCAATCTGTATTCCTCGTCTCCAAGTTCCTTGAAGGAATCATTGGCAAATCTTTCGAAGCGAAAAAAAACTACGAACAGGCGAAGTGTTGGTTGAAGTCAAGACGCAGCAGCAAGCCACAAATCTCCTGACCCAAAACCGCATGGCAGATCTGGACATCACTGTCACCCCCACCGCAGCCTCAACAGCTCGCAGGGGGTGATATCTCAGCCAGATCTGCTAAGTGAAACAGAGGCCGACCTTCTGGAAGGCCTGAAGGATCAGGGCGTAACAGCTGTCAGGAGAATCACCATCCGTCGCGACAATGTAGAAATACCAACAAAGCACGTAGTCTTAACATTCAGCAGTTCAAAACTTCCTGAGCACATCAATGCTGGTTTCATTAGGTGTGGTGTACGTCCGTACATACCTAACCCGCGCCGCTGCTACAAGTGCCAGCGGTTCGGGCACGCTACGACTTCTTGCCGCGGCAAACAGACCTGCGCAAAATGCGCCGCACACGACCACCCCACTGAAAATTGTGACTCCACCACCTTCACCTGCGCAAACTGTCAGGGGCCGCACGCGGCATGGTCCCGCAGCTGTGAGAAGTTTCACCAGGAGAAGAAGATAATTCACGTAAAAGTAACCGAGAACATCTCCTTCCCCGAGGCGCGAAAGAGGTTCGCCTCTTTCCCCCTGGGGAGGTACGCCGACGCAGCTCGCCGGGGGGCGGAGCGGCGTCTTGTTTCGGCGGGGACCCAGTACCGCGAGTCGGACCTTGGTCCCGCCCCCGCCCCCCTCTGGGTTGCCTCAGGCAGCCCAACCCGCCTCCGCCCGCTCGCTGAGCCAGCAGCGGCTGTGGTGGCAACCACGTCTCGTGGGGATGCTGCTGCACCCACTCTTTCCTCCTCTCCACCGGCCCGAAGCGCCTGCGAGGGCCCGGAGGAGATGGAGCTGAGGAAACCGCAGCAGTTCCCACCTCCGCCGCACCGCCTGTGCCACCCGGGGCGCTCCTGACGCCCTCGGCGGTCGCGGCCAAAACGAAGGGCACCGCAAAGGGTGCCCAGTCCAAGTCTAGGGGGCCCAGTCCGCTGGGCACCCCCTTGCCCTCAGATGACGACCTAGACGTCGAGCCGTTCCGGCATGCACCACAGCGGAAGGAACGGGCTCCGGCGTCCAGGTCAGTAGACAAAATGAAAAAGCCCCTTCCAAGAGTACAAGCCCCGAAAGCCGACACGTAAACACACACATACTCCAGTAGATCTAAACTTCAATAATGGGAAGAGAAAATATCATACAATGGAACTGCAGAGGCCTTCTTAAAAATCTTGATGATGTTTATGAGTTACTGCATTCCAATCAGCCAAGTGTCATGTGTGTACAAGAAACACACTTAAATTCCAGACATACAAACTTTTTGAATAGTTACCAGGTATTAGGAAGGACAGGGTTGGTGGTGGTACATCTTCGGGGGTGTGGCCATCATTGCCCGAAAGTCCTTGGCGTGTCATTCTATCCTGTTACAGACCGTCCTTGAGGCTGTTGCCATTCGTACCATAATTTTCAATAGGCTAATAACACTATGCTCAGTTTACATCCCTCCTGATTTCCAGCTCTTGAGCTCGGATTTCGAGGGCCTTATGGATCAGCTACCCACACCTTTCATTCTTTTAGGCGACCTCAACGCACATAACTCTCTTTGGGGCTCTGCTCGCACAGATGCCCGAGGTCGCCTTATCGAAAAATATCTAACATCTTCGGGACATGCCTTCAATTCAATACAAACAAGCCTACATACCATAATATAGGACACAATAGTTATTCACACCTCGATTTGGCGATTGGCTCTGCAGTACTCTTTCCATCTCTAGAATGGGACGTTGGCACTAACCCATATGGCAGTGACCACTTCCCAACCACATTAACATACTTAGGTAAAGGCCCGAGCAGTCCATCTTCCCATAACAGGTTCAATGAAGATAGAGCGAACTGGAGTACATTTACAGAAACATCTAAACTACACCACACATCCATTGAACACCTACACGTTGAAGAAGCTACCAACTCCTCACGGCGCACATCCTCGACGCCGCTGAAAGTCCATTCCCCACGCCTCTGGGCTCCGCGCAATCAGAGGAGGCCGTGGTGGAATGAGGACTGTAGGCGGGCGCGAGAGGCCCAGAACAAGGCGTGGGGTATCCTTCGACGGTACCCCACGTCGGGCAACCTTTTTGTTCAAACGGCCAAGGCGTTAGGAAAACGTGTGCGCCGTGAGGCAAAACGAGAGAGTTGGCGCACCTTCCTTACATCTATAACTCGTACACAGACACACACAAAGTCTGGACACGAATACGAAAACTAAAAGGACAACAGACACACAGCCTGCCCTGGTTAGTACAACAGGGGACACACTGGAAGACCAGGCTAACACACTTGCACAACACTTTCAACACGTTTCCAGCTCTGCACACTACACAAACACTTTCCTGAGACATAAAACCACTTGTGAAAAGAAGTCCTTACATGATAATAACAGGTCAAAATCTGGTTACAACTCTGAATTTACTCTCTATGAGCTGAAGGCTGCCCTGAGCACATGTAAACCTTCAGCTCCAGGCGCAGATCAGATTACATACACAATGATACAACACCTACACCCAGATACTCTTGAAACACTCCTACACTTATACAACAACATATGGCTTTCGGGGCACATTCCGAAATCTTGGAGGGAGGCTATTGTAGTGGCGTTCTTGAAGGAGGGTAAGGACCCGTCTTCTCCCGCCAGTTATCGACCATCGCCCTCACAAGCTGCCTGTGCAAGCTTCTCGAGAAGATGATTAACAGGAGACTCGTGTACTTCTTAGAATATAATGGTCTTCTCGAGAGCTGCCAGGCCGGCTTCAGGGTGGGGCGATCCACAAACGACCAACTCGTCGCCCTTGAGTCGTATATAAAGGATGCCTTTGTCCACAAACAGTTTTGTGCTACGGTCTTTTTGATCTCGAGAAAGCCTACGATACCGCTTGGCGATACGGGATACTTAGCGACCTAAAAGCCTTCGGTGTTTCGGGAAATATGTTTAACACACTTTATAGCTACCTGGCGGAGCGAACCTTTCGTGTGAGAGTTGGCACTGCCCTTTCAAATGTTTTCTGCAGGAAAACGGCGTGCCTCAAGGCGGCGTTTTGAGCTGCACATTGTTCATTGTCAAGATGAACTCACTTCGAAAGGCGTTGCCACGAACCATTTCCTGTACAATATATGTAGATGATGTCAAATTCTTTTAAATCATGCAATATGTCAATCTGCGAACGCCAAGTGCAGCTTGGTGTCAACAAACTAGCAGGCTGGGCAGATCAGAACGGTTTTAAGCTGAACCCAGTCAAGAGCACTTGTGTTGTGTTCCAAAAGGCGTGGGATCAGGCCAGATCCAGACATCAAACTGAATGGTGTCTCGATTCCGGTCAAAAAAGAACACAAGTTCCTCGGTATAATTCTTGATGAAAAACTTTCCTTTATTTCTCATATGAAACAACTAAAACAAAAATGTCTTAAAACAATGAATATCCTTAAGGTTCTCTCACACCAATCCTATGGTTCCGATAAAGAACTCCTGCTGCGCTTGTATACTGTTTGGGTCTCGTTTGGACTATGGCAGTGTGGTATATGGGTCGGCGAGTAAAACAGCATTGCGAATGCTTGACCAGTACTACACTTGGGGCTACGGCTTGCGTCGGGTGCTTTCGCACTAGCCCTGTCGAGAGTCTATATGTTGAATGTAATAAGTGGAGCCTTGAGAACCAGCGAACGTACATGGACTTGCTTTATGCTTTTAAAATTTCATCTCAGAATAACCACCCTTTTTATCCTGTCCTTAACGATACATCCACATCTGTGCTGTTTGTAAATCGCCCGTCGTTACTCCGCCTTTTTCACTTCGAGCGAGAGAGCGAGCCTCGGATCTGAGTGCTTCGTTTTTAGACGTGTACAGGTCATCCTCTTTAAACATTTTACCGCCTTGGCAAGTTCGCCCTGTGTCTGTGACCTTTCTTTTATAAAGCTTGACAAAAATCGGGTACCGCGAGCTGCAATACTTCAGCACTTTCTTTCTTTGCAGTTCAAATACCCACGTGCTGAATTCTACAGTGACGCTTCTAAAACCTCCACTATGGTGTCGTGCGCTGCTCATGGTCCAAATTTCAATGCAGCCAGAACCATGAGCGTGCACACAACAATTTTTTCAGCAGAGCGTACGGAATTTTACTGATTGTACGACATATCCTTGAAAATCAAATTCCCAATTCTATCATCTACACAGATTCTTTGAGTGTTGTTCGCGCATTATCATCGCATAACCCCCCAAAAACCACATAATTAATCTTGTATTCAACACTATCATGTCGGTGTATGCGGAGAAGCATCGGCTGCTCCTCTGCTGGGTCCCAGGACACGCTGGGATCGCTGGGAACGAGTTGGCGGACGAGAGGGCCGGTGCTGCTGCACTCAGGAACACTGTCGACATAACAAGCGTACCATATACAGATCTCAAGCCTCACATAAACAGCACCTGCGCAGAACATGGCAAACACACTGGGACGAACAGACAGACAACAAACTACACGTAATAAAGCCACACTTGGGACGGTACACAACTGACTCACAAAACAGACACACAGAAGTCGCCTTGGCAAGGCTACGGATAGGGCACACCCATGCGACGCACTCGTATCTGCTGACGGGATTCCTAGACCCCAGTGCGGCAGGTGCGGAGAGGCCTATCCGTAGTGCACATACTAATCACATGCAAGGCACTTCACACAACACGACACAAACACTTCAGAGAACTCTACAGACAACATCTCCCCTACATCCATCGTTTTTCCTAGGTGATGACACGCCATTGTTTCCGTGAAACGTGTGTTTGAGTATTTGTCCGACGTCAATTTTTAAACCTCATTTCCTATCACGCATCATGAAATCTGGCCCTTTACACCAGCCATCCTCACTGTCTTTTATTGATTTTACTTTTGTTTTGCTTATTGATTCAGTGTCTAAGTTCTCACCTCTCATATTTAACCACTGTTTTTGGCGCTCTTTGCCCTAGTTGGCCTTGCGCCATTAACATCCAACCATCATCATCACAAAGAATGGAAGGTTACAAGTGGAAGCACCCACACACAAAAACCGAATGGAATGGGAAAAAATGGTGTTTCCGTGTTCTAGATGCGGAGTGTCTTATGCTCGGGGGTATGTCACTTGTTGACCGGTGGCGACCGTCCGCACACCATCTGTGCATGCGCTCCTCTCCTCCTTTCCAAACAGCTGCGTACTCTCCTCTCCTCTCCTACCGTCTGCGCGCGCTCCTCCTCCGTTTGCTTCAGCTCTCTCGCGCGCATGCGCGGCTCTCTCTCTGTAGTCTCCTCTCCTACAGCTGTAAATATAAAGGGGAACTAGCAGAGCGCCCGTTCAGTGCTGCGCTTGCTTTGCTTGACTCCGTGCTTCTTCAGATGAAGTAGGATGGAAGCAACAGTCCCGTCAGCGGGTGCGCTGACGCAATTAAACATAACGGAAATGCAAACGGAACCCCCATGACACTCCGCATCCTACTCATGGTTCCCTTCGGGGAGATGGGTGTAATTTTTTTTTGTACCCCAGCAAGGCTCCTTGTCTCTGTTTAGCTCCAAGTAGTAGTGCAGAAGTGACAACAAGAGAGAATCGGCAGACTGCATCGGTGCTCCTGTGACCTACTGCAACTATCACTAATATTTAACTGATGGGTAATTACATTGTGAACTGTTGGTTGGGTGGTGTATTATTGATGTGTAATAAAATGTTTCTTGATAGACATGTTCTCATCATGCCATTTTTAATAGTGTCCCAAGCTGCTGTTAGCAGTTACCCTAGGTGTAAGTAAGACAAGTTAACTTAACAAGCCTTGCTGCTGATGCCCGGAAACACCAATGATAAGCTTTGGTGGTGCACAAAGAACATGGGTTGGTAAGCTAGTTGGTATTGCATAATGAAAAGTGGGTCTTACAAAGCAATATGAACAAAGGCAGGACAAAGCACTGAACTGTGACTGATTGTTTATTCAAGGAATAAACATACCAATGCGATTACAACCAATGAAAAGGCTAAAAGCACATCGAAACCAACACGTCATCTCGCCCCTTCCCTGCTACATAGCAAGGTTTTGATACACGATTTCTTTTTTTGTGAGTGCAACTGAAGGGTCTCTAATGCACACATTATTAAACATTCAATTTCAAGTACGCCTATCAATTCATGTGTGAACTTTTCCTTTTCTAAGCAATGAACGCACTTCCCAAAAAGTGGAACACAAGCATAACTTTTCGCAGTGTGACAAAATGTGGCCCGATAATTCAATGAAGTCCTTGTGCTCACTGTACAGATCACCATTCATAACAGTTGAATTAGCCAAAATGAAGGCGATAGCCATGAGTTATCATTTCCTGGCCAGAAACCACGTCTTGTAAAAAATATTCTAGCACATGAAGAGTATGACTAAAATGTTTTTTTTATATTCTAGCACATGAAGAGCATGACCAAAATGTGTTTTTTTTTTTTTTCATTTTCCACAGTCATTGTAAATTCAAATAGCAGTAGCTGGAAAGGCACCTAAATGCACATAAAAGGGCACCAGTCGACCTCGCTATTTATTTCTGAATATTTCTGTAGATCAGTTTCGAAGTGTGCTAAACACCATCACTGTATTTAAACCTGCTGCTGCTCACGGATGCCGCAAAAAACGGCACTCTTGAGGCTTGCCCCGCAGGACGCACACCAGCTCTGTGAGGGCGCCGTATTTCTTTTCTAGCAGCTGCATACGCCTGCAATGAAAGAGAAAGGAAAAAACGGGCTGAAGTTCGGGGTGAAGCAGAAAGGCACAATTACTTCCATTATGTGCACATTTAGTTTTTCTAAACCAAGCAGGAGCTACAAGTTTTGTACGGAGACCGAAATGTCAGTTCTGCTGCCCCTAAAAACACAATAGTAAGTTTCGCTAAGCGCTGCTGGCGCAAAACAACAGCTTGAGACGACGTTCGTTTCCTGACGGCGTGATCGAACAGCAATTTCTTCAAAAGATATATCGGCCTCAAAAGTGCGCAGGATAGAAGTACCCGAGGTTTTGACCTTTACCCTGATGCTCGCCGGTTTCCTCACTCCACCCAAGGACAATCGAAACACAGGGCTTCATGCCCTGCGCTGAGATTGACAGAAGTAAATTGATCGATGCTTGCGATCCAATCACCGCACGAGAAAAATAAAAAAAAAAAAACACGTTGCTGCTTATGTTCGAGTTATTATCAAAAAAGCAGCCCTAAAAACGGCTTCCCTCAAGATGGCACGGGCGACACATTGGCACTGGGTTTCTCGTGCGCTAAATGTTTCACACTCAGCAAAACAACTCACCTGTGTCATTAGAGCGCGGCGGCTGGCCATCAGCTGATCTGCGGCGGCGACTTGATACGCGTCTGGCGATAGGTAGGTCGCACTGTACTCAACAGTACTTAGCGTCGAGTTTTTACTTTGCGTTCAGTGGGCATCAGTTTGGAAATGATGCAGTTCATGCTGACAAACGACCAATGCGCTAACGATGCAACCTTTGCGCCCCGACCGACTCGCACTCGCTCGTAGGTGTGCGCAGAGGCTGGGGTTGAATTGCAGATAAGGTTGTCACACTCATGAGCGGAACCATGAATTTTCGCGTAACCAACGCTATCGCGGTGCAACAGACTATCAAGCTACTCGCACACGCCTTGCACGAAAACACAAGCTCATATCGCGGACCGCGACCTGCCTGGCCGCCATGAAGGCACGGAGGAGAAGAGGAGGGCCTGATCTGCGGGCCGTGCGCACAACGTCGCCTAGCAACAGACGCTTGGCCACAGATATGGCGGCGCACGCATGGTTGCCTGTATGTATGTGAATACGCTCTATAGGCCTCCTGCGCTGCCCAGGGGGCGCTGCGCAAGCGGCTTCCGGGCAGTACTTCCGGGTAGTACAAAGCTGCGCGGGTCCCATAGGATCCCGTGTTGACAGAAGCAAAATGAGCTCGACGCTCCCTATTATTTTGCGACGTGGTCACCATTTCATCCCCGACGCGTCCGATCTATTTCAGCGATCAACTTGGCGTTAGGGGAAAAATCTTTGCAGCGCTTAACACGTTTACAGCGCCGACGAAAGTGCCGGGACCGTGACGGCGTCTGCTACTCGCAGGTTCACCGATCGATGTTCGTACGAAGTGAAATTTTAAGTGAAATTTCTAGTTTAAACTTATACTCTAGGTGACAGAGACTTCTCAAAAACAGCCAAGAAGAGAGACGCAATCGGTGATGATCGCGCTTTAAAAAGCCAGCGAGTCCGGCGGACCGCAGGCTCGCCTGCTGCGGTGCGCCGCTCTTTTGCGTACCTGCACACTATGCGCGCACTTTCATTAAACAGTGCTCGTTTGCGTCGCCGTTACGAATACACGGTGCAGCGTTAGCTTGCCGTTTTGTTGCGTGTCTCAGTGACAAATTGCCGCGACCGTCAGAAGCGTGAAATCTGTTTTGCGATTCCGAAATTAGTGACCGTAAAACAAAGTGGTCGGGCGAACTAAGAGGCCGCTCGCTTTCCTTGTTTGCTCTGGCTTTACTTAATTACGCTTTGCAGTATACATTCCCAGTTCGCACTTAATAGAATGAGGGTCAGCAACGGCCGAGTTCCATGCAGCCGACACGGCGGAGGGCTGGACGGCAAATCAAAAGGGGGGGGGGGGGGGGGGAGGGGGGCTTTGAATGCAAAGAGAAAAAATTCAGCGAATTTCTAATATTTGACAATGATCTG
Source organism: Haemaphysalis longicornis (assembly GCA_013339765.2). NCBI lineage: Eukaryota > Metazoa > Arthropoda > Arachnida > Ixodida > Ixodidae > Haemaphysalis > Haemaphysalis longicornis. Next base: position 87,971,690 of record CM023458.1, on the reverse strand, counting down.
GCGAAGTGTGAAGATGGGGGTGCAATTCAACTGGAGGACGTCAATTCTCTGTTCTTGCCTCGCTGTCTAACTCCATTTGAAGTCAAAACTGGCGTGTCGGCGTTCAGATTCGACGACCCCTTCACTAAACCAACACAGTCAGTGATGATCGTATGTAAATATTCGGGGCCCCGCGCCGTGTATGCGGCTGTGTCATGTGGTGTTATAGAAGTACACATCTCTGCAGGCAGCGGGCGTGTGATTTGGTGCATGTTTTGCGTCCTTTAATAGCGCTTAATTTGTTTATTTGGCGCTGTTGCCCCACCTACTCGCTAGTATACATGTACCCTCCCGTTCGTAAATCGTGCGGCGTAAAACGTTACGCAAGAATCATTTAGTTTGCGAAAATACGAAACAAAATTTCCACTCGTTTCAAAGGCGGTGCCAGGCCAGCAGTGTCAGCTGAGTCGGCTGCGCAATTCTTGCGTTCGCTTGCATGCTCCCGCTGAAGCAACCTTTTGCAGTTATCTCAGGATATAGGATGAGCAGCGTTCCGTGTTTATGCTACTCGTGAACTTTCCTTTGTCGACCGCACGCAAGAAGAAAAAACTGTAACTGTCGTGAAACAGTTAAACCACCCGACCTGGCGATACTGTCCCACGCCGCGACCATCGCGAAAGCTCGCTAAAAGAAAGCCGACAAATCGGCTTCTTTTAGCGGATATTATTTTGTTTAGCCTCTGCAACTACTTTAAGGGCTATTTCATACAATATGGAGTCATTTAAACTCGCCACAAAGCGCCACAACCAACTTTCACTCTGGCTTGTAATTGAAAACACATGGAGGGCGGCGAGGGTCGTCTGCTTTTGTACTACCCAGAGGCGTTGGCCGATAGGGGCGCTGCCTGTCGCCAAAACTCCAGCGCAGGAGGCCTATATGCTGAAAAAGCTTTCATTCAATAAATAAAACAGTCTAGTTCAAAGAAACAACAATCTTTTTTCACCAGTTTTCACCAGATATTGTCTGGTGTAGCCGTATTGGTACCTCAACACCAGTAGCCCCCGAATTTCACCAGATTTTCACAATCTGGTGCCGTATTTCACCATCTGGCAACGCTGTGAGGAATGGTCGTATCCCCTCGTCCACTGGCACGTTCCCACTGGCCTCGTCGCGCGACGTTCCGCGACGTTGCAAAGCTACGAGCTGGCCGTCTCTTTGCGACATGGAGTTTTGCGGCAGATTGCCATGGAGGAAGAAAAAAGAAAAACTTTTCTTTCCTCCATGCAGATCGCTCGCGTGACGACCCCGCAAAACCAGCAAAACCCGATATGGCCATTTTATTTCTCTATGATATGGCCGCGGAGTAATGGCGGAGTAGGCTGACGTAGCCGGAAACGAAACGTTTGTTTACATCCGGCAATGCAAACTGCGGCGGGCCATAGCCCGCTATCGGTCGGGCCGGCAAGCAACTTCCCGTTCGCTTCGGTTCTTTGGTCAGTGGCTTCAGCGTACGCGTGCACTAATCAACGAACAGCGTGGAACTCATCAGTGTGGAGAAACGTGTATGGATTTAAAGCAAGTAATCATCGTATATAGCTAGGTGGATAGCGAGACGGTAGGTTGACTTGCAGCCTCTTCGTACTTCTATCGGCGACTGGTAAACAGGCGTAGGGTTCGGAGGCGTCAGAACTTTGCGCCTGTGAAAATAACCAAAATTTGTGGACCGTGATGCGTGTTGTGGCGTGAAAGCAAGCGTGTGCATGTCTTCCTGGAATAATATGTTGAAGAGCCTTCTTGAGTTTGTTATTTTCTGCTCCTCCTGCAACCCGCAATGCTTTCGGAACTGTTCAAGGTTTGTAGCATGTGTTTTTGTTTGATCTCTACCTGCTTTTGTCGCGCTCGTGATACATAATTTTCTCTGACTGAGAATGGTTGACGCACCGAGGAAGTCGCACAAGTCGGGTAGCAGCTGCGCTGAACGCAGTCGCTTCATCGCAAGTGCGAACACCGTCTCATGGCCTCAGGCAAATCGCCAGTGGGCAGGGGGTTGCCAGGACTCAAATAGCGGTGACCTGGGAAAACAAACATGCCTGTTCTTGTTATTTCAGACAGAAATACACTCGGTAGCGGTAGCTGCAACAACTACAGCACCACTTTGTTTTATTGAGAGAAAAAAGAGACCCCAAATTTCTAAAGCCTCTATTTAACTTAACCAACACACAGACTCATGACCGCGACGTACGCTGCCTTCCAAAAAAAGTAAGAAACAGCTTTCACATGCCTGGCTGTCACAGCACTGTTCTGTAATCTTGCTGGTCACCCCGGTGGCTATCAGCAGGCTGCAGTGGATGTATCGACGGCCACAGTTCCACACGTCAACAGTTTTGACCTCTGTACCACGGAGCAAGATATGCTCTGTACATTCAAGTCTTTTTTTTCTGCTCTTCTTTCTTTTCTGAAGTTTTATGTTAATTACCTAATTTTTGCAGGCATCTTGGCCAGATATGTACATACGCGGATATGTATTAAGATTCGAGGGTATACAAACTCACACGCATGATTAAAACAATGAAACCAGGCTTAGAAGGGAGCAATGCTGGCAGCAGGTGCAAGGGTGCCCTCTGCCTCAAACCTCTCAGAGCAGCTTTATTGATGGGTAGTTGTCCAACACAGACACCCAGTCTTGTCGGTGCCAGAAGTATGGCGCTACTGCTCCGGTTCAGAGTCCTTCACATTGCACATCTCCAGGCAGCACCTCACTCCCACAGTGCTCGTTCACCACGTCCTATCACATGTATGGCAGCTGAGCTGCTCTTTGCAACACCAGAGAGTCACAGGAAGTCGGGCATGGTGGCCATGGTCTGGAAGCCTTCCTGGACCATGGCAGCCGCCCGTGACTCATCAACAGACTCCAGCCTGGCCACCTCTTCCACCAGCTCCGGATGGTGACGGACTTGCTCCAGGGCCTGGGCACAGTGCCTGGAAGCACGGAAAGGAAAAAATTAAAAGGGTGGAGTTTTAATTCCAGAGCGTTACTAAGCGCGTTTAACGATGTTTAAAGGGCGCTAGACGTCTGCTATCTACCTATGCTCATCACGCGTCCACGGAACCCTGTCATCGCTATGGACGGGAAACTACCAAGGTGGCAGCCACAAGCCCTTGCTCAGCTAAAGCTATAATCGGGCGCAGTGACAACAGCAGTGCAGAAAGGAGGACAGTGATGCCACAGATGCAGCAGATAAGGGAGAAAGGACATGCTATTTCGTTACTTAGTTTGATAACAGCGCTAGGACAGGACATAGAGAAGGCGACACGAGACTGGGCGCTGTCTCAGCGTCCAGCGCCCAGTCTCGTGTCACCTTCTCTGTGTCCTGTCCTAGCGCTGTTATCAAACTAAGTATGTACCAACAAGCCCGAATTAACAGTTTTTCAGTTCATGCTATTTCAGCAAGTGCTGTGCCTGTGCTGTAAGGCTTTTTTTTATCCACCTTTCAGTGATCACAGGGTACTTGCCAGACACGGTTGCCAGCTGTGCCCACAACCGAAATCATTTAATCAAAAAGACGGTCTTATCAGAACTGATGCCAATGGGAACATTTTCTTACCTAGCAATACGCTAAGCTCTTGAAAATCAATGGCAAGGTTAGAATACGGGCAGAATACAACTAAAGAGTGTCATTATTAAAATTAAACCCAGGAAACAGCGTCAAATTACACAATCTCGAAAATTACTTTTAGAATTTCCCGCAGGCCAGTCACTGTCCACAACTCAAGCTACCAAACATAAAAAAAAATGCTGCAAGTATCGCACCGTTGCACTAAACTCTGCAACATCAGCATGCTACGGTCTAATGACCAAATCTTAGGCCACACAAGTGTAGTTGCCCACTGCCATTTTTATAGTGCCAGACTTAGGTCTTTGGAAATGATAGTAGTACAGCTGAAAATAGAAAAGTAAAAAATTTGCAAAAAAAAAAAAAAAAGTTGACTCTCCTTAAATGATAACAGGTCACTGCCAGCACGACAGAGCTCTGCATTTACACACATCATATAGCCTTTACACTTAAAATATCAAAATCCAAATGGTGTCATATAGGGCACATGACAGACCATCAGTGCGGCATGTGAAAGGTTCAGAAAAGGTGCAATTAAGGTCAACAGCCCTTCTAGCACTATGTGCATACGCTGCTCAGGTCAACAAACAAGAACGCCTGTATTAAATGGATCACCTAACCTCCAGGATGCCCCTCGGAGAGAGAGGGCACGTATCTGTCTCGCCGGACACCCCTCACGAAGTCTGAGGCGGCCGTCACCAACCCCTGGTTGCAACGCATCACGTCACACACTCGAAACCAGTAGACCTCTGCCTTCTTGTCCACTGACCCAGACATGGTTACGCTGAGGATGGTGTAGTTGGTTTTGATGCCCACGGACAGCCTTTGCAGGAAGGCATGCTCCGCGTAAGGGTTCTGGTCGACCTCAAACTTGACCCTGCTGATGTTCTTGCTGCTGTTGATTGCTTTGGCCAGGGGCTTGGCAAAACTGGTGAGGTGCGACTTGACTTGGTCCACCCGAATGCATACTTCTCTCAGGCTGGTGTTGATGGCAACACCCTTGGCTATAGTGTCTTCTAAGCCGTTTAGGGAACCATCCCACGGAGCGCCAATCCTCAGCGTCTTCAGTGTGCGAGTTTTTCCCTAGAAAGTGGTGAAAGCCGAGTATAATTCAGCCCCGCCTCTAATGTAACCAAGCTCAAGTTCAAGTGATTTTATGTGGCCAAGTGATGGCAGATGCTTCAAAAATTCGCAGACTCTGGTGCTATTAGAATCCATGACGTACACAGCGGCTTCTGAAAATGCCTTACAGTCAAACTTCTTGTCTGGGCATTCGTCCATGAACGAAGCTTTGAAAACCTTGTCTTCTGCGTCAGTATCCTCCAGGGCTGCACTGACGCCCAGCACAGAAGGAGTATTTCCGTCAGGTGCTTCGATGGTCAACATCTTGAGACAGTCCTTTGCTGGCAAAGCCTCAAAGAGTGCCTTCCACTGCTTGGCATCCCAGAACTGAATGGGCAGAGACACTTGCTCTAACGTTTCATTTTGCACAAGAGCCTTATGCAAGAGGTCAAAGTCGGACTTAGTGGGTGGACCTTCCACAGAAGTGCTCGTGCAAATATAGGCACCAAAATGGTACACATGTTTGCACAATATAGTGAAGCTCCGTAGAACCCTGTCTTGGTTGACAATCTTGGCCATCAGTTGGACGGCAGCTCGATTAACTGGGAGACCCTTAAAACTGACACTGACAACACTGGTGTTGTTGACCAGGCCTTTAAGAATCCAGGCCAGGCAAGGGTACACTTTTATCTGCCTCAAAGCTCAGAGACTTCAACGAGGTGCTGTTCTTCAAGAACTCTGTGAACACCGCACGCGTGGTGGGCGTGGCATTGATGATGGCAGAATCAGGCAATGCGAGCTCTTCCAAAGAGCAGTTTTCTCCAAGGGCTCTGAACAAGTCCTCAACACTGGGGCCCTTGAAGGCCATCCTGAAAATCCGGAGCGATGTCAGTGACGTCGAAGCGCGCAGCAACCGTGACAGCATGGCTGCTAGCGTTGCTGGAGGCTCACCCGCGCACTCAAGCTCTTCCAGGTGGCTCAGCGAGGGTATGTTGAGAGCGAAATCTTGACGACTGTTACGGCCATTGAACGAGAGCTTCAAGCTTCTGAGGTGCGAGTTTCCCTGGAGGGCATTGAAGAGGAAGTGCCCGTATGGGTCCAGTGCAGGAACAAAGAGCTCAACGCACACTATACAGCGATGTATCTTCAGCAACCAGTACACAAGGGTGTAGATTTGGTGCCGCTGCTGTTCTGAGGAATACGCTGTTAGGCTATGCCTATAACAAAACAGCAGAGCCAGGTTCCCGGCAGTTCCCGTCGTCTCTCGTAGCAGCAGGGAGGACTGGCACAGGAACTCGTTCCAGGTGGACAGGTGGTGGAAGATCTGACAAGTCTTGCCCTTGGCAGCAGTGCAGGGAAGCTGGCAGTCCAGGGTGGCCCCAGTGAAGCGGCCCTTGAGGCGCTTCAGGACGGCTGGCGAAGCCAGTTCTGCAGGCTTGCCACTCTTGGGTGCCAGGGAGTCTTCTTCCACGGGGCTGTCGTTGTCGTTAGGGTCCTCTTCAGGACTCTCATCACTTTCAGAGTCCTCCTCAGGGCTCTCAAGATCTGCAGAGTCAGGCGAGAGGCTGTCAGAGTCCCTAAGAAAGCTTGGGGGACTGTGCAAATCTCTGAAGTCCTCTTCGGGGTTCTCGGAATCTGCAGAGTCCTCTGCAAGAGAAGCAGGCACACTGCATGCTTTAAAAGAACAAGAGATCGGGCAAAGTCAAAAGAGCCTGGCAGTGGCATGAGCCCTTCTTGTGAAACCATTTACTGCTCTCTAACGTAATTACACTACAACTGGGTCCTTGCAGGTATAATATTACAGCTAGCCCAAAGCTGCACGGTTGGTATATGGCACGCGTACAAAATGAAGGAAGCTCACACTAACGCACAACACTTAAAGGCAGCGAAGCTGTATGCACCTTCACGATGGTTTAAGTCCACGATTACAGCTGATTTGTTTCTTCTTCACCGCTGCAATGACCTTTACTCCGTAACTGTTGCTTTAAGTGTGAGCTTCCTTCATTTTTCTGGAAGTGATAATCATTGGACATCACTTTGGAGGGCGTTTGCTATGATGTGTCTTTCTTGCTGAGGAACTGTTGCCATGATTACGGCGAACGCTGGAGTTTGGGGGGTGCCAATCTTGGCCAACCTTCTTAAAAGTGGGTATGCTTGGCTTGACAACTGTGCACCGGGGATGCTGGGTGGTTGTCATGAGGCACGCGCACATGAGATCTCAGCATTTTCTTGGTTTTTTTAGTGCCCGGCGGTCGCTGCGAGGCCTGTGCTCACATGCGTGTGCTCGGCATTTTCTTGGTATTTTTAAATCTGCACAGAAAAAACTACGATTTGCTAAACAGCTTCACTGCTAATATATCCATATTATGTAAGCACCAATGAGACTTTGCATCACTCGCATCAGCAGAGCCTCCAAACAAAGAAACCTGTCATTAAACTAAGCCAAGACACCACGTGCATGCCAGATATCCCCTTGCCCTGGTTCACCAATGCAGACTGCAGATCCCACCAGAGTGCATGACGAAAGCACCCAGGGTCAACCGTCGCCGAGTGAGTGATGGGGCATGTTGCTGTCCAGCCCCACCTTGGAGGATCAACTACGGCTGGTTGCCAGGGGCCCGGTGGCGAAGGCAGCACATGGAAATTTGTCAAGCCACCCTCATCCATGGCGTCTTGCACTGTCATGCTCCGGAATAGAAGTGTTCTTCCTCCTCCTCTTGGCTTACATGCCTTGCACGTGCTTCAGTGTGTATAACAGCGGACACCACATCCAACCCTCTTGCAACTTTATCACGTGTGAAACTTCTCCACTCTGCACCACTCCGCCATTATACACTCGGTGCAGCCTGGAGTCAGGGGTTTGCTGAAGTCACCAAACACGACATGCACATTACAAAGGATGTATCCCGTGCGGTGCCACAACCAGCAAATATGACCGAGGTTGGGTTAAGGAGAACAGGGGAAAAAGAATCCCGTGGATGTGGATGTGGCTTTTCCCTTTTGTAACGGGCGGCAACCGTGATGGGTGCCTAGCCAAAGTTCACGCTAAAGTTCACACGGTAAAAAAAAGGAAACATACTAACACACATACAAAAACAAAAATACGAAGTAGCAAAGTAGCGAAAACATACCAAGTTACGACTCCTGCCACCACGCATAATAACTACTGGCTCCACACACGCCAGGGACATTCGCACCAGTCCTCTAGGCGCCGCTTGGACGCCTGGACGGCGTGCCCCCTGGTGTATGCGGTGCTCCCGCTGCAGCGTTCGTCCTCTCCTCTACGTGATGTCGCCCCGCTCGACTCAGGCTCATGGCAGGGCTGGTGGCGCCGTCATCTGCTGCACTCCCGTTTGGTGTCTGTGCGGGGCATGACGTCTGAAGCCGAGCGCCTCCTCCAGTGTAGCGGCCGACGGTGCTGGCTTTATGGCCGTGCAGTGTAGGAGGATGTGCTCTTCCGACTCCTCCGCCACACCGCAGGCCACGCATTCCGTAGGCAGTGTCCCACCCGTCCTCTTCCGCCAGACCCTGGTGCGCAGGGATCCCAGCCGCGCCTCCGCCAGCAAGTCGCTGCCTCGCGAGTTATCATAGCAAGTCGCCTTGCGTATTGTCCCCTTCTCACGGCAGTATATCTTCAGGGTGACCTTTTACTCGCTCCCTCACGCCACTTCGCCTCCTCCCGCTGGTTGGCCAGTTTTCTCAGGGCGCTGGGCGATATGGCTGGCTGGCCACCCTCGAGGCACGGTGCTGGGAGCCCGTAGATTGACCTCAGCTTCCGAGTCCTCCTGGACCAGCGCGTGTGACGTTCCCGATACACCATGTAGTCCAGGAGCCATCGCACCACGTTGTCTTCGGGTAACCGGAAGGCGCGCACCTCATAGGAGAGCTTGGCAATGCCTCCTCTCTGGCCTCAAAAGAGACCACCCAAGCTCTCCCTGAATGCCTTCTATGGCGACCCCCTTGTGGGTACCGAGCGCCATCCTTCCCGCCTCCCGCTGGCGCCGTTCAAGAGCCTCCCTTGTCCCTGTAGACAGGCACAAGACCGCGTTGCCATAGGTGAGGCCTGGTACCACAACCATCTTCCAGAGACCCCTCAACACCTTCAAAACGGTTGAAGGACCAGAGGGCCTGCCTGGTCATCATTCCCCGGCTCCCTAGCTGCTCGCATGCGTAGATCTTCTCGTGGCAGTCTAGGTAACCGGGGGACGCCGTCAGTGTGACCCTAAGTATTTAGTACACTCTTGACCCGGAGTTCGCCTCCTTGCAGCGTCCACACCGCCCCCCTGTCACACTCCCCCCACACAAGCACCGCACTTTTCTTCTGGTTAAAGCGCAGTCCCCAGTGTCGCTGCCTCCTGCCCACAGATGTCTAACAGTGTTGCAGGCCTTCGGCGGAATCCGCGAGCACAACAATGTCGTCGGCATAGATGACCCCCGGGATTCGCCTCAGCACCGCTTCCCCTCCACGCTGGAAGGAGACGTCAAGCCCACGCCAGAGACCTGCAGCTGCCGCTCCATGCCCGCTATGTAGAGCATGAAGAGGAGGGGTGAGAGCGGGCAGCCCTGGCGTAGCCCCTTTTCGTTGGGAATGGGGTCCGTAATGTGCCCCTCCCACTCTACCCTCACTGAGAGGTCCCCCAGCAGCCCCTTCACTAGATCCACGTCTTCCTCGTCCAGCCCCAGCTCTTCAGCTGCTGGCCAAGGATGCCTCTGTCCACGGTATCGTAGGCCTTAGAGATGTCGAGGAACGCGGCGAGGAGCTGGCGCTTCTCCTGCAGCGCGCATTCGATGCACTGCGTCACCACAAAGAGGTTGTCCTCGATGCGCCGGCCCTTCCTAAAACCATTCTGGAGCGCCCCCAGTACTCCCTCCATCTCCGCCCAGCTCTCGAGGCGCTGTCTGATGACTTGCATGGTCACTCTGTACAGCACCTGTGTCACACAGATTGGACGGTAGTTGGCCGGGTCCCGCCTATCCCCTGCTCCTTTATACAATGGTTTCAGCCGGCTCAGCTGCCAGCTCAGCGGCACAACGGTCCCCTTCAGCACCTCGGATATAGCCTCCGCCAATGCCATTAACATCTTCGGGCCAAGGAGCTGAATCAGCCGGGCAGGTATGCCGTCGCTGCCACTTGCCGTCCTCCCGTCCATACGAGCTGCCGCCACCTGCAGCTCCTGAACTGTCACTTTCTGCCTCAGCTCAGCTTTCCCATGGTCCTCGGGAGAGGTCGCATTCGAAACGCGGCCCACGCCGCTACTGTCAGCTGTGTGGGCTTCCTCTGTTGCGTGGCCATCTATACCGCTTAATCCTTGATGCCCTCCTGCTCCGTGCCGGGCCCCTGCAGGCCTCGTGCCCACCTAGCTAGGACGGGCAGACATGCTGCTCCTTGGAGCTCTGGACCATCCGGGGTGTCTCGCAGCGACTGGACGCTAGGCCCAGCACCCGCTGTGCTCCTCTTAACTCGCTCCCAAAACCGGCGAGGAGCGTCTCGTCCGGACTCCCTGAGGGTCTCCATGAACCCTGCGTCCAGCCTCTGTATGCGCGACTGCACCAGGGCTGCCGCATGTGCCTTACATCCCTTGTAGGTGTCCCACGCAGCCTGTGTGCGACCTAGGTCCCCGCTCCGTTGCGCCTTCCTATGCTCTCTGCACGCGGCTTGGCGCTTGCGGATGGCGTCCCTTACTTCGCAGTCCCACCATGGTTTCATCGACGCTCGTCTTGGCCGTGGGTTGTTTCTCCGCAGTTCGGTGGTCATCGCGTTCGTGAGGGCTTCATAGTCCATGTCCTCCTGTATCACGTTTCTCCAGCCGCTCTGCCATCGCTCGAAGATCGTCCTCTGGGAGGTGCCTCCTGGCTTCAACCACGGTCCGCGGTGGGTGGGCTACCCCCGTGCCCAAAGACCAGCCGGAGTCGCCTATGATCACTGCCCGCCGCTCCTGTGCCGTCTTCATCAATGACCATCTCCCGAAGCTCCTCGAAGAGTGGGGAGTGATAACAGGCCATAGTCGATGCTTGAAACCTTGCCTTGCGACGCCCATGTTACCACTCCTCTACACCTATCTGTTAGGTTGGCAATTACGAGGCCCTTGGCCTGGGCTAGTGACTGCATTCGGCGGCCATTGGGGTCCGTACATCCCCCCAGCTGCTCTAGGTGACCGTTAAAGTCACCAATAAGGAGAATTGCGTGACCGCCCTCCAGCGCCGTGATGTCCGCGAGCAGACATTCGTATAGCTTATCGTTCGCAACTGCTGCCGCACCAGTGCCCATGTATATCACCGCTATTGCCACCGGCAGCTTTCCGACTCTTCCGGTTATCCAACAGGTGTTCCCTGCATGTCTCACGTACTCTGTGCCACGACTGGCCCTCCTTCCATATCACCCCCCTCCACCACCCCTCCGATCTCCGTCTTCCTATTCAGGCCCTCCCATTCAAAGCCACGCTCTAAGGGGGGCAGCTCAGTTTCCCGCAGGTGCGTCTCGGTTACACCAAAAATGTCAATCTTGTCTTTCTTGCAGTGGTGGAAAATTTCGTCCCATTTCATTTTCGTGCGCCCACCTTGCATATTCAGGAGCCCTACAGCAAAAGTATTGCACCTTCCGTCCTTGTGCGCTCGGGCACGTTTTCCTCGTCTACACCTTCTTCTTGTCAGCTTGGCGCGAGCATACTGCACGGTCTTCGCGGAGGTGGCTGCGACTCCCTCTATGGCTGGTTCACACCGGATCTGCTTTCCCCTTCTTCTTAGTGCTTCCTCCTGAGCCTCCTGCTGCGAACGGGCCTCGCCTTCTTCCCTCATCCCCCGTGCTCCGTTCGTAGTGGTTGACGTTGGGACGTTGTCCCTGCTGCCTACCCCTGTAGGGCTGCTTAGTGTTGGCCAGCTTCTGCTCAACTGCTCGCTTATGACCTCTTGAATCCAAGTTTCCAGGCCTCTCACGACGCTGCTCCTGGAGCCCGCCTCGAGCTCTTGTTTTGTCGTCTTCGCCCCCCAACCCTTTGGGCAGGGGCCCGGGCGTTGCGCCTGCTCTTTCCGTTCTAGGTTCACCTGCTTGCCCCTCCACTCGAAGGCATTGGGCTTGCTTTGCAGCGCTCCGCCCGTGCGGCCCCTTGCACCACGGTGGGGTGCGGCAGCCTGCCCTCTCATCGGCGAGACAGCCTGGGAAATCCTCGGTTGATTCTCCGGGTTGACCACGACGTTCCCCGTCCACCCGCTGTCCTCTCGGCTGAGGGTTGCGCAATCTGCTCCTAAAAAACGGGAGATAGGCTCCTTAAGCTTCTGTATAACCTTGCTGATGGCCTCCCCTCCATAGCTCACTCCGTCACCCGAAAAGTGGCCTTCAAACCCGTTGATTCCCAAGTCCACGTACCGCAGCCGGCGCCGCTTGCACATCTTCTTTAGGCGCGCATTCGCCATGACTATGCGGGCTCTTGCTTCCCCTCCTCTCTGGGTCACTTCGGGTATAGAGCAGAACGATCGTGCTTGCGACCCTTACCCTCACACAGCCCTTCAAACCTGCTCACCAGTTCCTCGCCTTTCGAGGCAAGTACGTCGCTAAGCCCGACGTGGATAATCCACATCCTCTGCAGTGGTCGGGCAGCCTGCTCGTACTCTTGGATGAGTTTGAGTGACTCTGGCACCCCTGCTCCCCTATTGTACAATACTTCAACGGCCTCGGGTGACCCCAACCGTGTCTACCAGGCCTTGTGCAAAAGGCCTACATTTCCATCTCCCACCACCACCACTTCTTTCGTGATCCCCGGTGGTGGGACGAACCCAGGTCCTCTTTTCGCTGCTTCTTCCGTGTACCACCTGCTCCTTGAGATGCAGGCTCCCTCTCTAGGCTCTGCCCTTTGTGGTCACCCTCGTCCTGTTCCCTTCTCCGCGCCCCCTCCGCTGCGGTTCGTCCGTTGTTGTCTCGGGCCGCACCGTCTGCATCTCCGTCGGTTATCACTTCCAGGTTGCTGCCTCCTCTCGGGTCGTAGCTAGTGACAGCAGGCTTCCCCGAGGCCGCCCCTTGGAAAGACACGGTTTGTGCTGCCCCATCCATGACACTGCACCGTTTTCCCTGGCTTGCGGTGGTGCCCGCATCCATTCGCTAGCCCTACCATGTTGTCGCCGCTTCTTGGAGTTATCGCTAGAATCTGCTGGCTACCTACAGGCGTTCCCCTGATAGTTCTCGCCTGTTCTACCTTCCCATCCCCAGTCTTGCAGGCCTGCGTGTCCTCCTTGTTTGGGCCACCATCCTCTGCGTCGGCGTTTTACCACCCCTTTCTTTTCACCTTGGTGCTGAGCTGCTACCAGGGTGACGCTGACCCCCTCCACTTTGAGCCTCGGGCCGATGCGCTGCGCGATGCGCTTCAGATCCAGCACTCTCGTTCAACGTCGGCGATCCTTCGCCTGCCTCCCTCCGCAGCCCTCACACCTCGTCCGTCTGGCTAGCTCCGCCACACACTCCGCGATTTTCGCTTCCAGTGCATCCACCCGTTGACATCCCCGACAAGTAAAGGGAGCATTTTCAGTTTCCGCCTCCCCCAGGTCAGCAAACGGGGTCTCCCTCCAGGTATGCCCACCGCCCGCAAGCGTCGCACTTCACTGTCGGCTTGCTCGTCGTCTGCTGCGCCCGCCGCCGCACTACGTCCCATCCTCGGCGGGACGAATCCCCTCGCAGGTTTCTGGGAGAGGACAGGTTGTGGCGAGGAGGGCTCCCCTCCGTCCCTCTCTCCTTCGTTCCCCGAGAGTAACCTGCTGCGCGAGGCTTAGCGGCCGGTGCTGCTATTCCGTCCACTCACCTCTGCGGCCGTCTTCCACGCTGGGTTTCCGACTGCTGTGCGTTCCATTTGGTACTCTATAGAGCAGCTACCACCGTCTGGAACACGGACGTTGTTGCAGCGTTGTAGAGCAGCTACCACTGACTGGAACACGGACGTTGTTCCAGTCAGTGGTAGGTGCTCAGTGCTCAGAGCGGGACGGTGCTTAGAGCGGGAATCACTGTTGCCAGTTGCACACAGAGGCTTTGGGTAGCCATTATGCACTAGTCGATCACACGCTACCCTTTGCAAGGTTGCACCTGGAAGTTCAGTCCGTACCTTGCGTACAGGACCACATATCCATTGATTGAATGAAAGAGAGAGGGGAGAGGAACCGGGAGAGTGCGCAGTGAGGTGCAAGTTGGTGCACTGCTGCACGACCCCCTTGCCCGCTGCGTGCCTCCTTTGGAGAGCCCCACCGATAATTACTCTGCTCAGCTCGCAGGATCAAAGTTGGGAAAAGGGACACGCACCATCGTTGAAGGCGCCCAGATTCGCCGCCTGCCGAGCCAGCAATCGGCTGATCATTGTTCCCTTGTAGGGAACAGGCGACTCCCTGGGCTGTGCCGATTTTCTGGGCCCAACCTGCACACACAACACAAGGAACAAGGGGCTTCAATCCTCAAGGCGGCTTTGCCATGCTGCATCTATGGCTGATCGTGTACGCCGTCTGCGCCGCTCTATCGGGATGAGCGGTTTTGCTTTGCTTAGAATCCCAGTAACCGATTGGTGAGCTCGCATTCTTTGTCACTTGTCAAATGACGAGGCAGGAAACACCCACCATAACTAACTCTGCTGCACCTGCGGAAAAAAAGGTGTCCTCTCGACTGAGACAAGTGGATCGTTTCCGGCCTAGCAGGGCTCCTCTGGATCATAAAGTTTCATACTAATATATGCCAGAGGGAGAACTGGTGTCTAGGGAGAACAGTGTCTAGGGGAGCCATGCTTCAGCGAGTATTCGGTCATGTAATGGGCAGGCACATTCCACTTGTCCTTGGCATGGCTCATGAACAGGCTGAAAAGTTGCCTCTGGCTGCAAAAAAGCAACAGTGCTATTGTAAAAGATTATCCGAATTTGTTCATTGCAAAATTGAAGCCCCAAAAGATTTAGCTGCCAGTGATTATTTAGAAGCTTCGTGCAAGATGAAAGAAAAAAAATGTTGCCCTTTTTTAGTGATTTTGGCTTCAAGACAAAAAAGAAGTGATGTGTCTAAGAAGAAGTCTAAGCCAAACAGGCGAGGAATGTCGCTAGCTGCAATGGCGGCGCCCACAACAGCCCGTGATTGCAGCGCCAGATTTCCCTCTAGTATATATTAGTAAGAAACTCTATGCTCTGGACAGGCAACACCCCTTTTTGGATTAACCAGCCTAAGGGGGAAATTAAGTAAGCTGCGTGTAAGGGGCGAATTCGGTCGGCTACCACATCATTACTCAAGGAGATGTGCAGCGAAGCAGCCACTCTGTCTTCTCACTGGTCCACATTTCTACCCCATCCCATGCACAAGCACAGAGAAGATCTATGACAGTGAAATCCATGCGAGTTTTCGGTGCACAAGTCAAGCAGCACATCCTCCTGCAATCAGAAACTGAGGCAAAGGGAGAAAAAATACGTACAGGGTTTTTCCTGTGCGAACTGAACAGCACGAAACAGAGTAAAAGGTCTCCTAAAAGGCACCCTTTCTCTGTCTGAGAGTCTGGCAAACAAAGGAACAGTTTGGTACATGGCAGGATCGTCCCCCCTGGTGTCCCGTGGCCTCTTGAGTGCCCTGCGCTGGCTGACAGATGAGGAGGTCCCCCTTGACCCTGCACCAAGCACGCTCTTCTCGTCACTCACAGGGAAACAGTCAGGGGCATGAGGAGCACTCAAAACTACACACGAGGTAGTTGGCTGCTATCCGCACCCCGAATGAGTTCAAATCCACTCAGCGAGTTTCAAGCATTGCTGGCTTGTGGAAATGGATGTGGCACAGGACAGGAGACTCCCTCCCTCTCCAATGGCACAGCATTGACCGCTTCCAGAAACTGCCACCAGCACGCAACTTAGTGAAATATTGACTCGTATTTCAGTGACCAGAACGCTCGTAGGGGCAACTCAGAAATGTGATGATGATGAGTGGTTGGATGTTTATGGCGCAAGGCCAACTGGGCAAAGAAGCGCCAAAACAATAGTCATATATGAGGGGTGAAACCTTAAACACTAAGTAAAAGTCAGCAAAAACAAAAGTAAAATCACAAAACGACAACTGAGCATGGCTGGTGTATAGGGCCAGATTCATTAATGCGTGATAGGAAATGGAGGTTTAAAAACTTGACGTCTGACAAATACTCAACAAACACACGTTTCACGGAAACAATGGCATCAGTCATCTAGAAAAAACGATGGATGTAGGGGGAATATGTTGTCTGTAGAGTTCTCTTAAGTGTTTGTGTCGTGTTGCGTGAAGTGCCTTGCATGTGATTAGTATGTGCACTACGGATAGGGCCCTCACCTGCACCTGCCACACTGGGGTCTAGAAGATCCTGTCAGCAGATACGAGTGCGTTGCATGGGTGTGCCCTATCCGCAGCCTACCCAAGGCGACTTCTGTGTGTCTGTTGCGTGTGTCAGTGGTGTATGGTCCCAAGCGTGGTTTACAACGTGTAACTTATCTGTCTGTTCACTCCAGTGTGTTTGCCATGTTCTACGCAAGTGTTGTCTTATGTGTGGCTTGAGGTCTGTATATGGTACGGTTGTTATGTCTACAGTGTTCCTGAGTGCAGCAGCAGCGGCCCTCTCGTCTGCCAACTCGTTCCCAGCGATCCCACGTGTCCTGGGACCCAGCAGAGGAGCAGCTGATGCTTCTGCGCATACACAGACATGATAGTGTTAAATACAAGATTAACTATGTGGTTTTTGGGGGGTGTATGCGATGACAGTGCGCGAACAACACTCAAGGAATCTGTGTAGATGATAGACTTCGGAATTGATTTTCAAGTATGTGTCGTACAATCAATAAAATTCCATATGCTTCTGCTGAAAAAAATTGTTGTGTGGACGCTCATGGTTCTGGCTGCACTGAAATTCGGACCATGAGCAGCGCAAGGAGACCATAGTGAGGGTTTTAGACGCGTACTGTAAAATTCTGCAAGTGGGTATTTAACTGCAGAGACAGAAAGTGCTGCAGTATTGCAGCTCGCGGTACCCCGATTTTTGTCAAGTTTCATAAAAGAAAGGTCGGAGGACACAGGACGAACTTTCCAAGGAGGTAAAATGTCTGAAAAGGATGATCTGTACACATCTAAAACGAAGCGCTCAGATCCGAGGCTCGCTCTCTCACTCTAAGTGAAAAGGGCAGAGGAACGGATGGGCGATTTACAAAAAGCACAGATTGTGGATGTGTCGTTAAAGACAGGATAAAAAGGATGGTTATTCAGCGATGAAATTTTAAAAGCATAACGTAAGTCCATGTGCGTCCGTTGGTTCTCAAGGCTCCAATTATTACACTCGGCATACAGACTCTCAAAAGGGCTAGTGCGAAAAGCACCCGACGCAAGCCGTAGCCCCAAGTGTAGAACTGGTCATTCGCAACGCTGTTTTAGATGCCGACCCATATACCACACTGCCATAGTCTAAACGAGACCCAACCAAAGCAGTATAGAGCCGTAGTAGGAGTTCTTTGTCGGAACCATACGATTGATGGGAGAGAACCTTAAGTATATTCATTGTTTTCAGACATTTATGTTTAAGTTCCTTGATGTGTGGAATGAATGTGAGTTTCTGGTCAAACACAACACCTAAGAACTTGTGCTCCTTGTTCACAGGAAGCGACACGCCATTAAGAGTAATGTCTGGGTCCGGACGGACCCCGCGCTTCCTGGAGAACACAACGCAGGAGCTTTTTGCAGGATTCAATTTAAAACCCATTCTTGTCTGCCCAAGCCGGCAAGCTTCTTGACACCAAGCTGGACTTGACTGTTCGCATATTGACATATTACATGATTTAAAAGATATTTGCACGTCGTCTACATACATAGAATAAGAGATTGTTGTGGCAGTGCCTTTCCAAGAAGAGTTCATCTTACTATGAAGAGAGTGCAACTCAACACGCCACCTTGCGGCACGCCATTTTCTTGGACGTGAACCTTTGAAAGTGCACAACCAACTCTTACTCTGAACGTTCTCTCTGACAAATAACTAACAAGGGTGTTCAACATATTACCCGAAACACCCAATGACCTGAGGTCACTAAGGATCCCATAACGCCAAGCGGTGTCGTAGGCCTTCTCGAGGTCGAAATAGACATGTTATGCAATACTGCTTATGCACGAAGGCATCCTTTATATACGATTCAAGAGCTACGAGTTGATCGTTCGTCGATTGCCCCGCCCTGAAGCCTGCCTAGCAGCTCTCGAGAAGACCATTGTACTCGAGGAAGTACACGAGCCTGCGATTGATCATCTTCTCGAGAAAGCTTGCACAGGCAGCTCGTCAGGGCTATTGGACGGTAACTTGAGTGGGACGACGGGTCCTTTCCCTCCTTCAGAAAGCCCTACAATGCCTACTACAATGGCCTCCCTCCAAGAGTGTGGAATGTGCCCCGAAAGCCATATCTTGTTATATAGGTGTAAGAGTGTTAGAAGAGTGTCTGCGTGCAGGTGTTGTATCATTGTGTATGTGATGTTGTTGCGCCTGGAGCTGAGGGTTTACACGTGCTCAAAGCAGCCCTCAGCTCATGCAGGAAAACTCTGAGTTATAAGAAGCTTTGACCTATTGTTATCTAGTATAGGCGGTCTTTCGGCCGTTGTGTTGTGTTTCATGAAAGTGTTTGTGTAGTGTGCTGAACTAGAACGTGGTTGGAATTGTTGTGCGAGTGTGTCACCTGGTCTTCGAGTGTGGTCCCCTGTTGTGCTGAACCAGAGGCAGGCTTGGGCTTGTTGTCCTTTGAGTTTGCGTATTCTCGTCCATACTTTCCGTGGTGGTCTGTGTAAGGAGTTTATTGATGTTATAAAGGAACGCCACTCTCCTCGTTTTGCCTCACGGCGCACACGTTTTCCTAACGACTTGGCGCCGTTTGAACAAAAGGAGGTTACCCGACGTGGGGTACCGACGAAGGATACCCCACGCCTTGTTCTGGGCCTATCGCGCCCGCCTACAGTCCTCATTCCACCACGGCCTCCACTGGTTGCGCGGGGCAACAGAGGCGTGGGGAATGGACTTTTCGGCGGCGTCGAGGATGTGCGCCGTGAGCAGTTGGGTAGCTTCTTCGACGTGTAGGTGTCCTATGGATGTGTGGTGTAGTTTAGATGTCTCTGTAAATGTATTCCAGTTAGCTCTTGCTTCATTAAACCTTTTATGGGAAGATGGACTGCTCGGGCCTGTACCTATATACGTTAATGAAGTGGGGAATTGGTCACTACCGTATGGGTCTGTGCCCACACCCCACTCAAGACATGGAAAGAAAATTGCAGAACCAATAGCCAGGTCAAGATGTATGTGTTGTGACCTATGTTATGGTATGTAGGCTGTTTATTGTTGAAAAGGCATGCTCCTGAAGATGCAAGGAATTTCTCTATCAGGCGACCTCGGGCATCCGTGCGAGAAGAGCCCCAAAGAGAGTTGTGAGCATTAAGGTCGCCTGTAAGGATGTATGGTTCGGGCAGCTGGTCGACCAGCGCCTCAAAGTCAGAGCTCGAAAGTGCAAGATCAGGAGGGATGTAAATGGAGCACACCGTTATCAACCTATTAAATATTACTGTGCGGATGGCTACAGCCTCAAGGATAGTGTTCAAGGTGACAGGGTGGCATGCTAAGGATTTGCGGGCGATTATGGCCACACCGCCAGAAGAGTATGTGCAGCCAACCCTGTCCTTTCTGTATACCAGGTAACTATTCAAGAAATTTGTGTTCTTGGAATTCAGGTGTGTTTCCTGAACACACATTACACTTGGCTGATTGGCATGCAGAATCTCATACACGTCGTTAAGATTATTCAGAAGGGCCTCTGCAGATCCATTGAACAATATTTCTCTTCCCATTATTATGTGTTCAGAGCTACTGGAGTGTGACTATTTATGTAGGGTCTTTCGGGGCTTGGACTCTTGGAAGGGGTTTTCTGGCCTTCTCTACTGACCTGGACGTCGCAGCCCGTTCCTTTCGTTGCGATGAAAGCCTAAAGGGCTCGACGTCCATGTCGTCATCTGAAGGCAAGGGGGTGCCCAGTGGACTGGGCCCCCTTGACGTGGTACCCTTTCGGGTGTTCTTTGCCTGCGCTGCCAGTGCCGAAGGCGTTGGGGAGCACCACAGATGGCACAGGCAGTAAGGCGGGGGAGGGGGTCGCTGCGACTTCCTCCGTCTCCATCTCCCCGTGCCCTTGCGTGTGCTTTGGGCTGGTGGAGAGGAAGCAGTGGATGCAGCGGCATCCCCAAAAGACGTTGCCACCACAGCCGCTGCTGGGTGAGCGAGCGGTGCAGAGGCTGATTGGGCTGCCCGGGGCAGCCCTGGGGGGGGGGGGGGGCGGACCAAGCCCGACTCGCGGTACTGGGTCCCCGCCGAAACCAGACGCCGCTCTGCCCCTCGACGAGCAGCGTCGGCGTACCTCCCAGGGGAAAAGAGGCGAAACCTCTTCGCGCCTCCAGGAAAGGTGATTTTTCTGTTACCTTTACGTTAATGATTTTTTTCTCTAGTTGAAAACTTTTCACAAGCGCGAGGTATGCTGCTGTGGACCCTGGCAATTCGGGCAGGTAGGTTGGTTGCAGTGCAGTTGTCGGAGAGTGATCATGCTGGGCCACATTTGGCACATGTTGTTCTGCCACGACAGGAGGTTGGTACCATGCCCGAACCGCTGCACTTGAACACGAAGCAGCGCCGCGGGTTCGGGATTACGGGCCGGATAGGACACGAATGAAAACCTTGCATTGACATGCTCGGGCAGTGTGCAGCGGTCGAAAGTCAGAAATCAGAGTGTTTGGTGGCTATTTCTTTGTTGTCCTCTCTATGACGATTGCGCCTTACTGCTGTCACGCCTTGATCTTTTAGGCCTTCGAGCAGATCGGTCTCTGTCTCGGTTAGGAGGTCTGGCTCAGATATCACAACCCTGTGGAGCTGTTGAGGCTGCGGTGGGGTGTGACTCTGATATCCAGGTCTGCCATGCGGGTTTGGCTCATGAGAGTTGTGGCTTGCTTATGTGAGTTAACCTCAACTAAGACCTCGCCAGTTCTTAGTTTTTTAGCATTGTAATGTCTTGCCAAGGATAGATTCAAGAAACTTGGATACAAGGAATACGATTGTGAGGAAAGAGGCTTGGATTTGTCAAACCGATTCAACTAATCAAAAAATGTGGGTAGTTTGTCAGGTTTCGGTGAGTTTGATGGGCAGGAAGAGGTGGAAAAGATTCTTTCGGTGAGGACCCTTTTCAGGTCCGATCAGGGTTTGGAGGGGGTTTTTCGATTTACCATATGGCACAGGAAAAAGCAGGGGACGGGGTACTTCCTTCGCTCGGGTTACCCTGATACAAGAGAGAGGTCCCGGAGCTCCCTGCCTGGTAAACAGACAGGGAGCCCATCCGCCGGAGCTTGACCTGGGCTCCGACGGCCACCGTTTGTGGTTTCTACCCTTCACCTTAAAAACACATCACCACGGTAGGTCACAGCTTATGTTGGGGGCTCGGGGTCCGCGGTATCGCCATTACCGTCACCAAGATTACTCAAGGTGCCCCGTGCGGGGAACTTCAGAATGTGGGATGCCACAGATCGGTTGGCACTTTGAAACAATACGGTTTATGCTAAGTGGCCCTGAGAGAAAAAGAGCAGTTTGTAATGCCTCTAGAGCTAAACAAGCTCTAACATTGCTCGGAGCATTCCGAAAAATTGGGAAGTTAGCACCCGACAGATCAGGGAGGAAAAAAAATAAACAAAACCACCCTTGCCAAAACAGCTTCACGACAGAAATCAGCATTGTTTCAGTGCTGCAGCAAAACTCTTGAGAATGGTATAACAGTATTTAGGACGAAGATGGGAGCTCTGGCTATGCCAGCAGCACCACTACAGCCACTGGGAGTCTGGAAACAAACTGTCCCCACTGAAAACTGTCGGTGTATCCAGCCAGTTTCAGCTTTTGCACACAAATATCTTGATTTTACCTACCATTGGAGATCCTAAAAATCAAAGCTGATGTGATGTATAATGACAAGCAGCTGCACTTTTTCTTCTTATTATTTTTGAAGCTGAGGAAACTGCTAGCTACAGCCTGTATCCTTTCTACACTTCCTGTACAAAACAAGAACAAAAGGGATTTTATATATGGCATCTTCTCAGTTAACCACTAGATGGCTTCACTTAATGCTACAAAATAGGGGACTTAGTCGCTAAACTGATCAGTCTAGTAGGTAAGCTTGGAAGCTGCGACAGGGCAATGCATTTTGCCATTGATCAGCTAACCTTGTGAGTTTTAAGGGGGCTTAACTGCACAGGCATTTGCCAAGAAACGCTCAGCTCAGCTGCTAAGAACACTGAGCTCTATAGCAGCCATGCTCCAAATGAACTGGCATTGGGAGAAGAAGCTCAGTGGTGATGCCTTGCGTGGGTGCACGTGATTCTAGCTGGGTTCAAGGGTGTCACGCGGCATTGTCCTCTATTTCAGCGATGCAACAGAGTACACTACTCTTTTCCTGAAGAGGCAATACATTAAAGAAAGAGCACTGTCATATACTGTGCATTGTGGCAACGTGCTTTTTTGTCTACACAAAACAAACCCACACGCAAAAAAGAGCGTAATATTCTTGCTTAATTGGCAAGTTTCTGCTGACAGTAAGCAATCCTCCACAGTTAAAAAAAAAAAAAAAGAGAGAGAAGTAACGAGGCAAGCTAGAATAAGTCAAATATTTTGCAATAAAAATAAGAACTTTGCCTTTGGTGTCGCTGAAAAGTTGTGACTCATTTTGAGACGGTTTGAAACCACCGTGTTTGAAGCTTGTTTGAAACCATTTGTCCGCCTCTGCCAATTCTGGTAAGAAGAAATTCAATGTATTCACTGCATTCAGTTGGCAAGTGATAGTCTCAAAACTAATTAACACCGGTCTGGAAACTGACTGCCATGTGGAGCTACAGTGCCTCGGTCCAGGTTAGATAAGAGACTTCAGTTTACATAGGGAAGGGGGGGCTTCATTCAACGAGCACCTCCTTCCCTCCCTGCCAGTCAGGCAGTCGTAACATCCTGGCAACAGCATCCTTCTTTGTGAGCTCACCAAAGGCCACTGGCAGGTCTGCATGCAACAACACGGGGTGGACAACATCCTCTCACCACTGGGCTTGCCGGTCCATGATGTGGAGGGATGGTGTTTTCCAGGTCCCACTACAGCAGTGCTTTGCTTAGGACATCGCTCTGAATGAGGGAGAAAGGAGACGTGTCACGACACAGGAGGCGGACCTTGGCAGGGTCAACCAGTGCACATCAAACTGCCCCAGCGCCAGGTAAGAACAAGCAAGGTGGAAAGAATGCACTCAGAGAAGTGAGGGGAAAAAATTATCACAAGTTTCGCATGTAAAGATGAAACCACGCCTCTGATCTGTACCTATATATTGTGCTCCTGATTTGACATCATGTGCGGAGTGTTTGTGAGATGACCTTTTTTTTACGGGGTTTTGTTGGCTGCCCTTTGCAATAGTGCCTCGTTTCAATTAGAAATATGTTTGCTTCCCTCTAATTACCACCTTTTCTGTGTACAGCAAGGTTGCTTTGCTTGCATTGCGGGATAAATGGATTGCTTTGCTCTTATTTAATCATTTCGACGTTGCAACAACAACAACAAAAAAAGCACATTATGCACGAAACCCGTCAAGAATGGAACTAGCTTGAAATGCCAAAACACAAAGGATCGTTCAGGGAGCACAGAACCACAACACACTGTTTGTAGTGAGCAAGGAGCTCACACAAGGCACCCCAACCAATGGGAACCCGTCCGTGGTAACTAATACAGTCGATCCCCAATATATCGAACTCCAAAGGGATTACAAATAAGTTCAATATATCGATAATTAGATATATAAAATATTTTTCGCATAGGATTTCCAAGGGATTTTGGACTGTTCAATATATGCAATAATTAGATATATCCGGCATCAACTGTATATTCTTCCAAGTTTAGTATTCGATTACGTACGCTACCAACTCCGTTCGTTAATCAGTTTACATTAAGGCTGTGTCTAGTGTTTGTGTCCAGACGGAACGATAACAAGTGCTAGAGTTTGTATAGTTTGTTCAGGTGAAATGAAAACCAGCTGATTTCGGATTTGGTGTGGGGGTTGCGCCTTGGATAATGGAACTGTCATCCAAGGTTCAATTCTCCCCAGGCTTGATTTTTTTTGTGAGTGTGTGTATCTGTGCAAGCGTTTTGTAGCAGCTAATCTTCACGCCACGCTTTACCATTGATGCAGTGAGAGCAGCCAGTCTTGATTATGTACTCAAGTGGCCGCTCCGCTCACTAGAGCCAAGGCAGACGTATCCATCGCCAGAGTTACGTGCGAATCATCTGTAGCTAGTATTGGTGATTAATAATTAACGGTGATTCTGGCTCGTCAGTGAGTGGAAGCGGTTTGTTCAGTTGGGTAAGAATATCAAGAAAGACTGCTGTCACTGCTTGTTGTGAAGCAGCGGCTTGGAACATCCAAGCCTTGAGATGTAGCGGCTTGGAGTTTTCATTTGATGGATGTATCTGTAGGTCATAGACAGTGATTAATAATCACAGGATGCAACTCTGGCGATGGATACCTCGGCCTTGGCTCTAGTGAGCGGTAGCGGAGCAGCCGCTTGAGTACAAAATTAAGACCGGCTTGCTCTCACCTTGTCCAGTTGCAAAGTGGGCGTGAAGTTAGCTGTTACAAAACGCTTGCACGACTCCCTCCCCTCTCCCCAATAAAGACACAGCACACACCACGAAAAAATCAAGGACCGAGGAGAATCGAACTCGGGACGATAGCTCCATCATTATCCGAGGCGCAATTCCCTACACCAAATCCGAAGACTCGAAGTGGCGTCTAATCAGGCGGTTTTCCTTTCGTCTGGACCGAACTGTACAAATTTCACGTCGGCTCCGCCTGGACGGAACCTAAGCTCTCAGTTGGATTCCGTCTAGACGGAAGGTTGCCCGCAGCGCTTCGCTCAGCCTGGACGGAACTTCAGCACTTTTTACCATTCCGTCCGGACGGAACGCTGGACACAGCCATACGTTAGAATTTTAACGTGAACAAATATTTTCTAGTGTCTGGTACAAACTTGCCAACATGTCGGTGAACCTAACAAACAAAGCTAGCAGGACGCTTTCATGTCAAGGAAACTTCCGGCCACACAAAGTGCCACAGGCCACGCCAGGTAGAATGGCATCTAAATTAGGTTATCGCAGGTGAAAGCGTTGGCAATATGCGGTGTATCTAAGCTGCTGTATTACTGCGGCCCCAAGCACGCGAACAGAACGAATGATGCCGAAATGTACGCGCGCCAGAGACTGCGAAAACCAGTGAGGGACTTCACACATTTAAATGTTTTAGCGCGCAAGCTGATTTGCCATCGCAAACACGGGCACGGATACGAAAACAAAGCCCTAGTTGTGCCCACGATTTTTCTACTCCTTTACTCTCTGCTTCGATTTGAAACGGCATAAACTTCCTACATATGAGTTTCATGTGTCCATAGGAGATCATGATACACGATACTTCCAACAAACTTACTTCTGTCGGTTTTGACTACACCGTGGTTTGACAATACCGCCAAGCATGCGCGCAGAAGTGCAACGAAACTTTCGCGCATCTTTCGCGTATTTTTGCTTTAAAAACAAAAACAAACACAACATGTGGCAACACAGTGTTGCCATATAATTTGCGATGTGGGCTAAACGTAAGCAATTGAATTTCTATTTTTGAACAAATAATATTGCGGTAGACGTAAATAAACCAGCATAAGCAAATAACCAAAGCGAACATAAATAAACCATACCATCCTGCTCACAAACGCTGAAGACAAATAACATCTGCTGCTATAAATGAGAACCAGCAGAGCAAAAAAATATTTGTTGATATGCAAGCAGTTGTGCACAGTAAAGATGAAGTTGGTGCGCTCTTTTAATATACTTGTCGAACGCTAATTAAGTGGGCAATAACTCCTAAACTATACAAAAATAGATAAAAATGTGCCAAGTTTGGCGTAAATAAAATAATGGCAACACTGGGGCACAAACTTTTTTGTTGTTTTTACAAGCATATTGCGCGCCATGGAGGAAGAAAAAAAACTTTTCTTTCTTCCATGTTGCGCGCCAAAGGCTCACGTGCGCAAATGTCATGGTGGTAGAAACTTTTGCGCGGTAATGTCAAACAAAGCAACCTGACAGAAAGGCAAGTCTCTTGGAACTATCGTGTATCATGGTCTCTTACGGGCACATACAAGTCTAATGCACGCGTTTTAATGCCGTTAAAAGTTTGTGCCGTTGGAACCCCGCGCTGGCTGTGGAAAGGAAATGAAAAAAAAAAAAAAAAACGTGGGCACGGCTAGGGCCTTACTTTTTCTGGTGTTGGCAAACCATCTTGCGCGCTTAGAACTGCCGCTGCCGGTCTTTGGAGTTCGGCAAGCACGCCGCGCACATTTTGGTATCATTGGTGCTGCTGCCGCATGTTTTGATCGGCTTAGATTCGCCGTGTTGCAGCGCAAGATACGACTGACAGCGCGCGTACGATGATCGAATTTCGTTGTAACTCTGCCCGGCGTGGCCTGTGACACTTGCATATTTTTGTTCTGGTGTAGCCGGAATTTTTTTCGACGTGGAAGCGTTCCTTGTGCTGCGTTCCATCAGAACGATAACAAATTTCAGTGGAAAATATCTGGTCACATGAAAATCTAATGTATGAAAATTACAAATTAATTATAACACAATTTCAGCGACACTTGTGCCGCCAAGCAATAGGGTTTTCTTGAGGCGAACGTAGTCAAATACTACAACAGGTGCATGACAGTTTTTAATGCAGATGAAAGTAAGAGCAGGCGTCGAATTAGTGCGTCCAGCAAGTATGCTCTAGGTGCGCAGATTACTTGACTGCTAAAAATAATTTCACAACCAATCCCCCCCCCCCCCTTCAAATCGCGGGTTCGATCCCCGGCCGTGGCGGCCGCTTTTCTGATGGAGGCGGAAAGCAAAAATGCCAGTGTGTACGAGATTTTGACGCACGTTAAATATTCCCAGCTGGTCAAAATGAATCCTGAGCCCTCCACTACGGTGCGCCTCATCGCCTGCGTTGCGTCGGCACGTTAAACCCTACAATCAATCAAAGTCAATTTAAATGAACAGGGGTTAATGGCTAACATTCTAGTTTTTTTTAAGCCAACATGTCTGTCACAGTGGGACATAACAGCACAACACTTTCTCAGGCAGCACGCGTACAGAGCATGAAGGCCCACAACTATGTGATGGAAAAGGGAAATTAAGCAAAAAAGTAAACAAAAGAGAAATTCCTGTAAGCCAGTTCATGGAAGACATTGTAATGCGTGATGGTAGCCAACGTGCCTCACTTTTACGATTTCTGAGTCCAGCTTTTGCACCTTGATCATTATTATCTGAAACCTTGTGGTTCGATGCATTTTGGCTACTTCCGTTTCCTGTGACCCCGACATGGTCCGCTGTGTGTGTCATGACTGTGTCTCCTTTCTTCCTCGTTCAGAACAACATCTGTGTCCTCCTAAGCAAAGGGAGCTGAGTGCTGTGGGGAAACCTGGGAAAAACCAGCCTTCCACGCCATGGATCAGCAGCCCAAGGGTGAGCGGACATTGTCACCGTGTTGTTGCGTTGGCGAGCTGGTGGCCTCACAAAATTTTTGTTTGCGGTTAATCTCACTACGTTGTGTGCACATGGCAGTTCGTTTGAAGCTGTTAGTCTTCTGTCCTGTGATGCGTTAATTTCCAGCAAGCCAGAGATGCTTGACACTGTGTAACTTAAAGTCATCACAGGGTATGCAAGCAGCCAGTTGCACCACTTGTAGCTTCTGGTTTCTCTGCCTGTTCTCCTCCTTGTGCAGGCAGTGGGTGTGTGAACAGGAGGGCGTCTTCAGTGACTGGGCGCTGTGGTGTCCCCTGTGCGGGGGCCCCCTCCTCCTCCTCATCAGGCAGCCAGCGCAAGGCACTCAAGCGGCCACGGGACACCAGGGGGGACAGTGCTGCCAGGTACAAAGTCGCTCCTCCCCCTCCCATTTTTTGCCAAATGCCCTGATGGCAGAAGAATGTGCAGCACGGCTTGCGTTTAGGAGCCTGATAACTGTTGTACACCATGCATTTGAAAAGCACAAATGCGAGTTTTGTTCTTGTTGTTTAAACGCACCTTTCAGATGCTGTTGGAAGCATCAGTCAGTCTTCTCTGTGTGTCTAGCCCATTAATGTTGCCGTGCTGTGCGTCAGGAACTCACATGGATTTTGCTGGCACAGATCTTTACCCCTGTTCTGCACTTTGGCAGTGGAGTGAGGTACGAAGGTTGAGTAGTGATAAGGGGAATGGGAGAAGAAACTGAGCCTGCAGCTTTGAAGTTGGAGTGGTGGTTTTGAAATCAGCAGCCAATCACTGACCGTGCACAGAGCAGCGTTTTGAGAAGGACAGGCACCAGATGCAATTTACTTTGGAGGGGGCTCTGGACGGAAGGGAAAAAAACCAGCTGCACAGCCAGCATCTCTGCCTGGGATTCTGAGTCCCCATGCAGGCTTCTTTTAGGAGTGGTGCAACTAACATGGCAGCCCAGATTGACACGTGGGTGGGAGTGAAGCTTTGTGCAGCACCTGAGCTCACGGCTTGAGGCAGAGCCTAGGAGAGGAGGGGAACCGTTGTTGCTGGGAAGATCAGGAACAGTGAAAGGGAGGAAAAAATCCCGGGCCATCTCCAGTAACATGAAACCTTGTGAAGGGCGAAGCATGCATTGTATCAGTGTATTCTTGGCGCCTTGGCATTTTTGCCAACGGAGACGAAATCGTTCGGGGGTAGAGGTATACAGCTTTGCTGTAAAAGCCTCTTGCTTTGAAGCACAAAGCTCCCTAGCACAAGCTGTAGATAAGAGTCCCGGTGTTTGTTTAGCATGTGTTATGTTCTAGTGCGAGGCGTGAATGGGTTTCCCGATGTTTTAGTACCGTAACTACATGAGACGGCGATTACGACGACAGGAGACGCCAACAGCCCCTGCCCCTACGGGGCTTCGCCCCTGAAACCTGCGTGGGGAAGAGGCAGCTGACTTGCTGTATTCACAATTCTAAGCACCCCCTTTTTGCCCACTCATGGGGGACCAAGGTGAGGGGGAGTGCTTATATAAAAAAAATTTCACATGATCCCCTCCCCCCACTTCCATTTTTGTTCTGCATATCTCTATGAGACGGGCACTAGGAGTAATGCTGTATTTGGCAAACACTCAAAAGAAAAATAGGCACAGGCAGTGCACCCACCGATTGCATCCTGACACTCTGTCCCTCTCACTGCCAGTTCAGTTCGTCGGACCACTCGAGCCACTGCTCTCAGCATCCCACAGCAGGTCGTCTTCTGTCAAAATTGTTTGTAATCAAACGCATCTTAAATGACTTGGCCAAAACGCCAACTTGTACCCACTTCCACCCGGTCCGTGCTCGAGAAGGTGGAGACTGCGCCACTCCAACAGCTCTGGCTCAACAACAGAGCAAGCAAGCACTCTTGACGGCCTGAGCAATGTGCACTTTCTCGCAGAAAACGGGGTGCTTAGATTCGCTTGCAAACTTTTTTTTCCCAATTCTTCTACAAAACTAGGGGACGGGTGTGTAGAATCAAGGGGGTGCTTTTTGGATTGGATTGGATTGGAAAACGTTTATTGAGCATAAAAGTCGGTGGCTTTCTTAGTCCAAATAGCTGCAAGCTAGCGCAGCAGCTTGGCTGCGAGCGATGAGGCGTTCTTGGTCCTCGCACCATGAGTTGGCCAGCTCGCGCTCCCGTTGCTCAGGGGATGGGGAAGGGAGGGGGTTTGGCGCGTAGGGGCATTGGTGTTCGGGACGGAGCAAGAGGGGCAGTTGTAGGGATAAGTGGAGGGAGAGATGTAGTGGGGTATCGAGGTGTTGTAGAACGTGTTGGTCTGCAGTCGACGCCAAATGCGAGCCGCCTGTGTGCTGAGGGATGGGTGAGGAGGAGGGTATTGAAAGCGCAGTTGGCGATAATGATATAAGATTTCAGTGTATCGGGGAGGGACCGGGGGATAGATGGAGGGTTTGGAAAGGTCCTCTTCCGTCGACGAAAACGCCCGGAGTGTAAGAGTACGGGCAGTGGTGTGTGCCGCCTCGTTTCCCTCGAGGGAAGAATGGCCTGGTGTCCACACAATCTGGATGTGGGGGGGGATCCTTGATTGAGGATAGAATCTTCAGCGCTGAGGGAGGTAGAATTTACCAATTTGGAGTCGACGACAAGCAGTGCGTGAGCAGAGCGGGATGTATACGGAGCGACGTCCGTGTATCGGGTGTCCAGTTTGTTGTGGTATTCGGCTCTGAGGCGGGTGACGCGGGCCTGTCTTCTGCCTTGATTGAAGGAAGGGTGCATGTGTTTGGGGATGGGAGGCACGAAGATATGAGCGCGGAGTGACGGAGGGATACGCGGGGGGTGTGTAAAGGCAGAGGAGTGGGGTAGCCTAGTTTATGCAGTACCGTGCGGCCCGTAGGGGTGAGGGCAAGGCGAGTGAGTTGCTGGACCCGCTGTGCTTCGAGGAGCTCAGAAAGGGAATTGTGGATACCTAATTGCAGAAGGCGGGCAGCAGGCGTGAAGGCAGGGGGAGGCCGAGGGCGATTTTGTACGATTTCCTGATAGCGTCTAATTTGGCACGTTCCTTTGGTTTGAGGTTGACGTAGGGAGTACCATATGTAATGCGGCTGATCAGTAGGGGCTTGAACAAGACAGCAGGTGTCTGGTTCTTTTAGGCCATGGCACTGGGTGCAGATTCTTCTGATGAGATGTTTGAGCTGGGTGACTGTGACATGAAGTTGTGGGAGAATTGCCGCCCCAAAGCCATCTGCATGGAACGTCACACCAAGTATATGGAGTGAGAATTGCAAAAATACAGTAATGTCATCCCCTAGGCTGGTCAGTCTGAAGTTTAGCTGAGGGCAGGCCAAAGTGGGGTATCACCAGTCCAGAGGAGCCAAAGACACTGTCATTGTCTCAGCTACGAAGACACTACTTCATAGGCACAGCTAAGTTATGTCATTTGAGGTCATGGGGGCTTTCTAATCACTATGGTGTTGCCAAGTGCCAGCCACTTTCAAGTTGAGGCCTGGATATGGCTTTTCACTTGAGAGGCCCATTGTTTTGTGTGTTGTGTGTAAACGTGTGAAGCACAAAATTTAGACGAAGGAGGACGACATCTACATTTCTGCGCTGTACACGTCTGCAGTGCAGTACCAACTTGCCCTAATCAGTTGCGTGTGCAGCTTGGCCTCGGAGAAGTCACCCCTGGCCCAGCCCAAGGTGTCGCCCGCTCTGCACCCAGGGAGGGCGGCCAGTGCAGCCCTGCCTCGGCCAGTGGTGCGCTGGGGGGCGTTGGACGAAGGTGCGTCTCCCTCTTCCTTGCTTTGAACCTGCCAGTTGCATAAAGTGGCTCACGTTGTCAGGAGTTGGGGCTACCCAAGCAGGCATGGATGGGGCGAGGGAATCGTGCTGCAGTGCACCAACCTGCACCTAACTGAGCAGTCCACTAGCGTCCCCTCTCTTTTACCCATCTGTTTGTATACACCAAATACGGACTAGCAGGGCATCCAAACAGAACGAAAACTGGTATCGAACAATGAAGAAGAAAAAAAAAACGATATTTTTGTCCGAGACGAAAACAGAACACATATTTTGTTCAGCAGTGACACCGAAAAAATATCATTTCAGTTTTCGCTTTGTGTGTTCGGTTCAGTGCAGGAATCCAAGTGATGACCGAGATACCAGTAGTTGTTGAGTGTCCAGGTCGTCGCTGGTAGATCGCCTCAGGCAGTACAAGTAGAGTAATTTAAAGCGACCATAAAGCTAAATACTGTTTTGGTGCATTCAAAAGTTTGCTTTTTCCTGATAAAAGTTGTGGAATTTTACAGACAATAGTTAGCAATTATGCCGGATATTAGGAAAAAGGGGTGAAGTAGTGACGATTTGCCAGGTACTTTCCCACCCAATCGTTACGTTGTCCAAGGGATTACTTAATAAAGGGGCCATGCAGACAAAACGCAAGTTTGGTTCATTCAAAACATTGCCTCGTTAGAATCATACTGACACCACTTTTAACATAAATTTCACTCAAATAAGCCATATAATTAGAAAAAAAAGGAAATCGCCATGAAACCCATTAGCTCATCTTTCGCAACAGAACCTATGATGTCATATGTGCCCAGCTGTGCGATTGGCTGAAGCCGGCAAAAGAAAATGCAAATTAGGCAGGCTTATAAGCTTGCCGAAGGAGCTGTTTGTGCTTAAATGTAATGCACATTCATTTTACAGCCGTGAGAATGGTGGGGTAAAAAAGGAAAGTTAGGAAATGCAGGCTAACATAGAACTAACAGTGCACACTGCTCTTGGTACTGGCCGCACTGTGCTTGTTTTAGCTGCTCCGCAGTCCGCCGCTTTGGAGTTGTGTTACATGACACTGGCCGATTAGTATAAGCGACGTATTACGTGATCCTGTTTGTCGAGCATACCCCATGTTTTACGAAAGAAATACATTCTACTGTAACAAAACAAGCCACGTTCAAATACGGTCAAAAACAAAGCAACAGCGGACAACGGTCTGCGGCTGAGTATGGCAGCGCCATCCGGAAGGACTGACGGTAAGCAAGGCTGCGGGGCCTAATGATGCACTGCAAGTTCATTTGAATACCAGCCCCTGTTACTTCATGCCAGACCTCACGAAAACACACGATTTGGCGGGAGAATCAAAATTTTAACCTAAATTGATTAATTTCTCTGTGAATTCGGCATCATTTGCTGCCGGACAAGCTCTGGGGGCACTATAAGACACAAAATTTTTCGGATAAAACAAACTTGGATTTTGTCTGCTTAGCCACTTTAAAGCAACCACCAAAGGCCAGGCTGTCCATGGAAATAAATTCTCCCGCTTCCCTTTGTTTGTTGTTGAAATCGCAATCTTTTCTCTGGAAACGCCCATTATCGTGAACTTGAAACCCCTAGAGTTAGCCTGCGTACTGGACCGGTTAGTCCCTGTCATACATTAGCAGGGGATGTGTTTAGATACCAGCGGTGTGCTTTTTCTCATCATTTGCATCATAAGAAAAGAATCCTAGAAAGGCCATGGGAATGTTATCTTGAATTCGATTGTTTGGCAACCTAGGAGAACTTGTTAGCAGTAAAAAGTAAAATCATGTGGTGGGCCCACTATTTTTGGTTTTCCCATGCAAACACACTTCCCAAAAGCATTGGTGGGTTTCAAGCCTTGAAATATTGAAGGCTGGCAATACAATTTGGCATGCCTGAGGAAACTTTTAATGTGCGTCAAAATCTACACATGCAAGTTTTTGTTTTTCGTATACATCAGAAAACTGGCAGCCGGGTGCTGGGATCGAACCCGCATCCTTGTGGTCACCAGCCAACTGCTTGGCCGCACTTGTGCAATGTTTACAATTTTTAGGCATGCGACCGTTTAAAGATAATTGGGAAACGCAACAAGTATGCACATTTCGGGACTTGGCCTTCTCCATAACACAGTGCGGCAATCTTGCGGCCCGATTGACCTTACACAGTAGCAGATAGGCGAGGGAAAAGTTGGTGTTTCATATTGCCTGCAGGCTGCCGATAATTCGACATTTCGTTTGCTCAGCTTGCTTTCTGTTCGCGCCACTGGCAGTAGCATGCCAGTGCAATATTGGTGTGCGTACCTTTCTTCGCGTTTTAACGACGAACAGAGCGCTGATAGTGTTGCCCGATCTGATGGGAAAGTGCGTGAGGAGTTACAAAACCAATGGTGCAAAAAAGAAAAGCACCGAATAGCGTTGACCGTGCATTATCAACAGCTGATGGTCGAACTGTTTCATCGTGAACCGCAGACCGTTATTTCTTTTTTCGATTCACTTCCGGTTCAGGTTCGGCGTGATAGAAAAATAACAGTTTGGGTTCAGTTCCTGTAAAACTAGCAGTTTGGTTGCCATTTTCAGTTCAGTTTGGTTCTGATTCAACACCCTGCCCGATAGACTTTCCAACTTTCCAGTTTCTTGCCCTTCTAATGCGTGCGATGGCACTTGCTTCCCTTACAGAGGAATCTGCGACTTCCGACAGTCACACAAGCTCCCTTAGTGACTCAGAGAGCTCATTTCCGGACTCTGCGGATCTTGAGAGGTCTGAAGAGGAGGACTCCAGAGGCTCCGAGAGCTCCGAAGAGGACTCTGAAGATATGGAGAAGCCTAAAGTGAAACCTATGGGTAACAGCAGCACCACAAAAGAAAACTGCCCGGCACCGAAAGGCGGCAATCCTGCAGAACCGGTTTCTCTGGCCATCCTGCAGCATCTAAAAGGACGCTTCACTGGGGTCAGTCTGGGCTGTCAACTTCCCTGCACTGCTGCTGATGGCAAAGCATGTCAGATCTTCGACCAACTGTCGCTCTGGAACGAGTTCCTCTGCCAGTGCTCCCTGCTGCTCCGGGAAACAACAGGAGCCACTGGCAACCTTGCTCTGGTGTACGATTCTGAGCAAAGCCTAACAGTGTATCCCTCGGAACAGCAGCGGCACCGAATTTACACCCTTGTGTACTGGTTGCTGAAGACGCACCGCTGCGTAGTGTGCGTCGAGCTCGACGTCGCCGTACTTGAACCGTTTGGGCACTTTCTGTACGGTGTCCTCCAAGGGAACCCGCACATCAAGAAATTGAGCCTCTCGTTCGGTGGCTGTAACAGCCGTCAAGATTTCGCCCTGGACATACCCTCTCTGAGCCGCCTAGAAGAGCTTGAGTGCACGGATGAGCCTCCAGCAACGCTAGTAGCCATGCTGTCACGCTTGCTGCGCACTTCGACATCACTGACGTCCCTCCGAATTTCGGAGATGAGTCTCAAGGGCCCCAATGTTGAGGACTTGTTCAGGGCACTAGGAGAAAACTGCTCTTTGGAAGAGCTCACATTGCCCGACTCTGCAATCGCCAAGGCGACGTCCGCCGCACAGGAAAAGTTTGCAGAGTTCTTGAAGAACAGCACCTCGTTGAAGACACTGAGCTTTGCAGCAGATCGCAAAAGGTACAGTTGCCTGGCCTGGATTCTGGAAAACCTAACCAAAAACAAGAGTGTTGTCAGTGTGAGTTTTAAGGATCTCCCAGTTGATCGAGCTGCCATCAAACTGATGGCCAAGCTTTTCGTTAAAAACAAGGTCATGCAGAGGTTCGCAATATCATGGGAAGACGGGTACCGTTCCTATATGAACCGTTCTGTGCAAGATCCACCCACTGAGTCTGAGTTTTGCCGCTTGCACAAGGCTGTTGTGCAAAATGATACTTTAGAGCAAGTGTCTCTGCCCATTGAGTTCTGGAATGTCAAGCAGTGGAAGGCACTCTTCGAGGCACTGCCAACAAAGGACAGTTTCAAGTTGTTGACCATCAAAGCGCCCGACAGGGAGTACTCCTCCAATGCTGGAAGTTAGTGCAGCCCTGCAGGAAACTGATGCAGAAGACAAGGTTTCCTTTAAAGCTTCATTCATGGAGGAATGCCCCGGCAAGAAGTTTGACTGTAAGGCATTTTCAGAAGCTGTTGTGTACGTCATGGATGGTAATAGCACAGCAGTTTGTGCATTTTTGGAGCGATTGCTGTCACTTAGCCACATAAAATCGCTGCAACTTGAGTTTGACGATGTTCATACCAGTGAATTCGCTTTGGCTCTCACCACCTTCTTGGGAAAGACTCGCACGCTGAAGAAGCTGTTCATTGGTGCTGTATGGGATGGTTCGCTGGACAACGTCGAAGATGCCATTGCGAAGGGCGTGGCCATCAACACGAGCCTAAGGGAAGTGTGCATACGGGTTGAACAAGTCAAGATAAGCTTAACCTGCTTTGCGAAGTCTCTTGCAGAAGCAATCAACAGCAGCAAGAACATCAGCAGGGTCGACTTCGATGTCGATGGCAACCCTTATGCAGAGCATGCCTTCCTTCAAAGGTTGTCCCTGGGCATCAAAAACAACCACACTCTCCTCAGTGTCACCATGTCTGGGTCAGTGGACAAGAAGGCCGAGGGCTACTGGTTTCAAATTTGCAACGTGATGCGCCGCAACCACGGGCTGGTGACTGCTGCCACCGACTTTGTGAGGGGTGTCCGACGTGACAGGTGCGTGCTTTCTTCGTCTGTGTGGGGTCTGAGACCTTGGAAGTTAGCTGGTCCATTTAAAGGAGCCATGAAGAGAAAATGCAAGTTGGTTTTATTCGAAAGATTTCGTGTTTTATAGTGCCCCCAGCGCTTGTCCGGATACAAACGGTGCTTTATTCACTGAGAAATTGAACAATTAGGTCTAAAATTTTGATTTTCCCGCTCAATCGTGCGTTTTCGTCGGTCCACATAGTGACATCACGGGAACCGACCGCCCTCTGCAGCCTAGAGTACCTTGATTCACGCATCCGCCGTACAGGGTACAGACACGTAACGCTGGCGCCGCCATGGTTCGGTTGCTCGCTCGCCGCCGAAGCAAGTTATGTGTCAAACCGCCGCTAAATTATTCGCGCAACGCGGTTTACTGAAGAGAGTTGAATCATATTGTCTGATTTCGCGTTGCTAGGCTCGTGGGAAACGAAAAGAATAACGCGTTGAGCCCGTTGGCCCAATTGCGGCGGCACGGGGACCGTTCAAGGTTGTCTCCACCCTTGTAGCCGGTGTTGGTTTGTTCCCGCGTTTCTTTACGTCCCGTAACCTAGATGGCGCCACCATACCGTGGCCAAGCGTTTGGTTTGTTTTTGCCCCGCATTAACCCTGGCTTGTTTTTTGTTCTGGGAGAAAATATCGTTCCCTGAAACAGTGCTCGCTCGACAAATGGGGTCACGTAAGACACCGTTGCTTGCGTCAATCGGCCAGTGTCGTCTGAGACAACCCCAAGCCCCATAGTGCTGTGCAGCTAAACCCAAGCATGCTGTGCGCAGTACGAACAGCAGAACGCATCAGTACTTCTATGTTTACATGTGCTTTTCGTAACTTCCACTGTTTGTCCCATCATTCCTATTGCTTTGTAAAGAATGTGCCCCTAAATTTAAGCGCAAATCGCTCGTTCGTTTCTAGTTTGTAAGCTCTCCTACCTAATTTTGCGTCTGCTTCTGCCAGCCTCCGCCAATCGCAGAGCTTAGCCCATCGTGACATCACAGGTTCTGTTGCGGGAAATTGAGCTGGTGGGCTCGCATGACCCATTCCCGTTTTTCCTAATTATGTAGCTTATTTGAGCGAAGTTTACGTTTAAAAGTGGTTGTCAGTATGATTCTACGAGACAATCTTTTGAATGAACCAAACCTTGTGTTTTCTCTTCATGTGGCTCCTTTAAGTAAAGGCGCAGCTCATGTGTCGATCAGAGCAACATCGGTGTATAGTGCTAGAGCTTTAGTGTCATTGAGTTTTAGGTTACATACCTGAAGGCAAGCTTTCCTGATCATCTCACATGGCTTGATGAACATGTGATGTACCCTTGGTTGCAGCGTTTTTGATATTGCTTTTTATATGCATTGTAATGCCAGAGCTTGCTGATATGGTCGTGGCCTGAGGGATATGATTTGACAAATAATTTTGTTTCCTCGCAACGCTTCACATTTGTATGTCCAGTTGCATTACCGTCTTGAAAATCCGAAGGTTGTCAGCAGACAGTCCCTTCCTCCCTTTCTCTTTCCTGGCCCATAGGCACTGCGCCCTGGCCCTGGAACAAGTCCATCGTCATCCAGAGGCTGGTGGAAGAGGGTTGGCCAGGCTGGAGTCTGTTGACGAGGCACGGGCGGCGGCCATGGTGCGGGAAGGCTTCCGGACCATGGCACCATGCCCGAGTTTGTGTGAGCCTCTGCCGTGTAAAAGAGCTGCTCACGAGCCACACATGCAAAGATGTGCGCAGTGCGATTGGAGGTTCTGAACGAGCGCTGGTGGTGTGATGTGTTGGATGCCACGCTGCTTGGCCGACACCATGCTCGTGGAGGAGGGCTGTTAGAGCGTGTATGCTGGACAACCGCTTGTGAATAAGTTGAACCAAGATGCTAGAGACATCCTGCCAGTATTGCTTCCTTCTGTGGCTTGACAAAGTTTGGTTCTTGAAGCACAGTGTCATTGAAGGAATTGGTCGCCAGACGCAGGTTCATTTGGTAAGAGGTCCAGCCGGGTGGGGGGGTTTGAAGTTCTCGAGAGAGTGCCGAAGTGATGAACTGTGATCAAGGGAAGCAAAAAACTCAATATTGAACTATTTACATTAAAATACCGGGGTACACGAGGAATAAAAGAGAAACTTACAAACTGCAGTTAGACTCAAGCTTCAGTGCATGCAAGTGAGTGCCTCATACTCCAAGAACTCCTATGCTCCAAATGTACGGTGCACTAGAGGGACTGCGGCCGGGAATGTTCCCGCCACAGGATCCGTCTTGTTGCCCGGTACACAGCTGTATCCTTAACTTCTGTTGCGATCCTCAACTACAAATGTACGTCACTTAAGGGCTCATAACTCCCAATCCCTTAGCTTCAGTAATCAACACCTAACGTTTTGCCAGTATCCGCATAGCTCGAATACTAAAAAAAAAACTTCATTTTGGCGATGTTTATACTTGGCCTTTCTGTATATCGAGTACGCCCCTCCAGCTTCTGTACCATATTTACACGATTGTGAGTCGACTCGAATGTAGGTCGACCCCAAAAAATTGCATCTCTAAAAAAAAAAGTGACCGCCGCCTAGAAAATCGTATCGCAAAGAGAAGCGCTTCCGTCAACCCACATGGCGCCTTTACCATCAATGATCGATGCTCCCACAAGAGCCGTGCGCTCGCGGCATGCGCGGCAGATGTTAAAAAAGGAAAGCTTTTCTACAAGCATCCGAATAACCATGCGCTGTAGGTTGAGCGGGAAGAAACCACATTTGCTGAGAGATGACAAACCATCGAAGCAATCGGCAGCGGCCACCAGAGTTACTCAGTCTATATCCAGTAACTCTGGCGGCCACTGCCGCGTGATACCGAAACAAACAACAGGCGGCTGACCGGAAGCGGCCGCGCGCGATTTGCTTTTGAGCGACTAACCTCCCACCATCGCGTTCGGAAGTGTACTGAACAATGTGATATGATTTGGGCTACGTTAGCGCCGTGCATTGAATCAAGGGATTCGCTAATACTCATTTTGTTTATTAGAGACTAATAAAACGCTTGACACGTTTTTGCACGCGATTCGTGTGCGTCGGCGCTGCGCGGGCGACTTCTGCTTATACTGCTTTTAAGCGTTTTCAAGTTCTACCTCGATATGACGCGTGACGAGACCGGCAGTGGGAGCTGAGACTTGCCCCATTGGGGAGGCGCGCTCTTCATGGCGCCGCCGGAGATGTTTAGGCTTACCACGGTGACGGATATTTGATTTATTTGATTAGCGCTTTCTCCACGGCGCGGATGATGCTTTATAGTGTCGTTTCGACCACATTGTCAGCTCATTTCCTGCACAAACGTCTTCGTTTGTGCCTTCAGTGATCATATCTTAAAGAGCGGTAAGAAGCGGTCGCTCGCTCCCTCTTCGCGGCTGGGTGACGCCGCCGATCGCGTAGCGCGCAGCATGTGGTGCGGTGTCAGCGCGGCGCATTTTCGCGAGCAGAAAACGCCCAATGCGGTTCACACTTTAGACCATAACCGCGGGGAACGAGGGTGCAAAGCTGTCCCCACCTCGTAGCACCCCGGATTTCTCGTTTCTGTTGCCGTTCCTAGCGGTAGACGGTTCGATTTCGATTCTAAGTCGACCCCCCAACACTGGATTGTCTAATTTGAAAAAAAAGGGTCGACCTACAATCGTGTAAATACATATATGCGTAGGGAAGGGTCCCAAGTCGCACGGGAAGCAGTCGCCCACAGGCATCCGCCGAAACAATTAGACGCCACAGCGCACAGGCCTTATGCATGTACAGTCGGCCAATCTTTAACTGGCGTGCGCGAACGGCGACTTTTCTGTGCGTCAGCGCCATATGACGGAGCCAAGTTGCAAGCTGTTTGAGGCTAAGCGCATGCCCAGAAAGCCGCGCTCAGGTTGTGCCCATCGTCTGCTAGGCTGTTTCCTTCCTTAGCGCGTCACCCTTATGAGCGCACTGCGAACGGTCCAGGCAGCGCTGATTAAGCTAATGGGTTTGCTCTTATTTTATTTTCCCAAGATCAACGTTGCAGCAATCAATCGAGTAAATTTCAAGATACGCCGAACACGCTCACTCAGAGATAAGCTGAGAATAGGGTTCACTCATTTTTATTTTTGTGACGTAAACGCTTTCTCGTGTGTATAAGTAGAGTGAACTAGTTCACTCTAGTATTAAGGGCAGTTACCAGTCATATGCGCGCTTTATATCTTCAACGTGCTGAAGCCCGTGCTGAAGCTATAAAGTTGATTGATTGTAGGGTTTAACGCGCCGACGCAACGCAGGCGATGAGGCGCGCCGTAGTGGAGGGCTCCGTATTATTTTTGACCACCTGGGGATCTTTAACGTGCGCCGAAATCTCGTACTCACGGGCGTTTTTGCTTTTCGCCTCCATCAGAAAAGCGGCCGCCGCGGCCTGGAATCGAACCCGCGACCTCGTGCTCAGCAGCGCAACGCCTTAGCCACTGAGCCACCGCGGCGGGTCTGAAGCTATAAAGTAGGCATCTAAATAAAAAAAAAAACCGAAAGAAGAAATAAGTAACCCATGGTCTTCGGCTTATCTCATGATTGGGCGTGTTCGGCGTATTTTGAAATTTGCTCGATTGATTGCTGCAACGTTAATCTTGGGAAAATAAAATAAGAGCAAACCCATTCACTTTACCCCGCTGCCTGGATCGTTCGCAGTGCGCTCATAAGGGGTGACGCGCTAAGGAAGGAACAGCCTAGCAGACGATGGGCACAACTGAGCGCGGCTTTCTGGGCATGCGCTTAGCCTCAAACAGCTTGCAACTTGGCTCCGTCATATGGCGCTGACGCACAGAAAAGTCGCCGCTCGCGCACGCCAGTTAAAGATTTGGCCGACTGTACCTCACACACACCAACGAAAATACGGATACTCAGTCTGCGCGCGGGAGGGTGCGGTTTGGGAAGACCAACCATCCTTGCAGTCGAGCAACAGTGGCTGCCATGGGGCTCTTCGCCGAGCCTCTCGCAATGCCTGCTCCCCACGCAAACCTCGGAATTCAGCGGGAGTCGCTTGTGTCGCGCCGTCCAAACGAACAGGCACCTCAAGCCACCGCTACGAATTTTCGTGGGGAGCTGTAGGTTTTAAAGGGACCCTGAAACACTCTTTGAGCAGTGCAAGTAAACCTGCGCGACGTTTAGATTACACTTCCAAGAATACCTGAGCCAAATATTACACGTGCACATGAAGCGGTGAGCGCGCAAATAGATGTGAAAGACGCGGAAAAACCAACCGCTCTCTCTTCAGTTGTCCTCATTATGCAACCCCTGGCATGGCCTAAGGGACGTCACATAGGCCATGGCTGCCCGATCGGCTGTCACTGGTCCACTTTGCGGCTAGATTCTCCCATTTCCGTCGTCGTCATCGCTGTGTACGAACCTCTTCTATGCCTGACCTGTAGGCACACTTTTGCCGTTTCTTTTGTGTTTTGAGTGCGCGCAGAGTTTGAGTGATGAGCTCAATACTTCCCTTTCAACGGGACCACTCGACTATAAACGTTTATTGCTTCAAAAACGCCCTACCAGCCCGAGCGCGCACTTGCGAGCAGGCGCCCATGCCTGCTTTTTTTGTGGCACCAGAC
The DNA here is from genome assembly GCA_013339765.2 of Haemaphysalis longicornis. Taxonomy (NCBI): domain Eukaryota; kingdom Metazoa; phylum Arthropoda; class Arachnida; order Ixodida; family Ixodidae; genus Haemaphysalis; species Haemaphysalis longicornis. Next base: position 87,930,341 of record CM023458.1, on the reverse strand, counting down.
CGGAAATAGGCCCCTCCGCGTTGCGGAGAAAAGGAGAAAACTACCCGGCATGTGATATATCGAAGGCCGCCGAAGAGAACGCCGCGAGCCGCCCCCCTCTCCGGGAGAGAGCGCGCAGCTTTCGTCGCGTTGCCCGCGGTCGAGTTGAGAGGGAACGATTATGCGCGATTTCTCATCGCGCGCAGTTTCGTTAATTGTGAACGGAGTTTCATAATTCTTGCGGGAGGAGATTTCTGGTACAATAGACTTTATCCCAAAATACATTACTAGTAGTCGATGGCAAGTGTTGCAGGGTCCATTGCTCGGACAGCCCTGTGGCCACAGTCATTGTTCTTACCATAGTTTTAACTGTGCCTGAGTTTTCAGATGTACTTCAGGGTTAATATTGTATTCACTATAATTTACAAGCCAGTGAATTGTAAAGACAAGTGACAGCTGTTCACCAGCCTTGCAAGCACAGAAGGTTGCTCATTTTTGCATACTTGGAACGGAGAAGGTCCCCCGACTTGAATACCATTTGTCCTTGCGCTCTAAGGGAGAGTTCACTTGGCCATAAATGGGCATATCGACAAAGTACAGCTTTTTCAATATGAAAGCTTTTGACAACTCGCTCAGTTCCATTCCAGCCACCAAAGGCCTTCTTAATGTAAAAAAAATTCATTCTGCAAAATGTTAAAAAACGACAGCTTACATTAGCAATTTTCATAGATTATAGCAATGCCTTTCACTGTAAAAAATAAATTCCTGCTCGAAAAATAAATTATGGGGTTCGTGGCATAGCCCTGGAACTTAAACATCATATTCAGGTCACAGAAGCCAGTTTGTCGAGGTAAATAACATCCATTCTAAAATCAGACAACTACACTTAGGAGTACAATACGATAGTATTTTCTGACCCCTTCTCTTCAATGACATTGTGAAAGTTGATACTGATACAAAATGCAGAATTTGTGCCGATGATGTAACTCTCCTCTTTTCATCATATAATGTCACTCGGTTACCACTAATGAAGTGCTCGAAAAAATACCCTCGTGGTCTTGGGATAACGGCTTGATAAATGTATCGAAAACGAAATCAATGCTTTTTCAATCCAGAAACAGGAATATTCGCCTGCTGGTCGATATGTTGAATAATTCCCTGCGAAAATGCTTGGCGGTTTTTTTTTTTCTTAAGACGTTTTTTGGAATGTTAATCGACCAGGTTTAGGAAATCCCCAAGGTGGAGTAAGTTTCTGTGAAGGAAAGTTTGACATTCACCTAAATGCAGCCATACGGCTACAAAGGAAAGCTATACAGCTTTCTCAAAAACTTCGCAGTTGAAACAAAATACGTCCTGGTGCAGGATTCGAACCCGGGACCACTGCTTAACCGGAGCAGTCGCTCTACCAACTGAGCTAACCAGGAGACTAGTCGTTAGTAGCGCGAAAGCGAATTGATCAACAACTCGAAGTGAAGGACAGGTGTTAATCGACCCCCTAATTTTCCCCTAAACCTGGTCGATTAACACCTGATGTTATCTACAACAGTTATCTACACTGTTGTGCGTCCAGATTGATACCCTGTTTATTGGGACTCCCACTTTTTTGCATTTGTGCCAGAAATATTGTTTTACCATAATTCCATGTTAATTCGACGTACTGGGCTTTTTGTCTCCACCCCGCTGTTATCCTATCTCTGTGTAGGATGTAGGGCATGGCCGTGTTGCCAAGGGCAACTTCTTACCTTATTTTTCGCCATAGCATGCGTGAGTTTGTGGAAACAAACAAACTAAATTCTTCGCACTTTAGCCCAGCCACTGAAATTCTAGTGGTACGACTGTTCTAACTTCGCACATAGTTATAAGGGACACATCTCATGCTGAAAGATGGTTAAGAAATAGAAATAGATGAAAACCACAGTCGGAAAAGTTTGTGGAAAGGTATGTAAATGTTTTGTGGAGGGGGGAAGCAATTGACATTTATCCTGAACAAAATGGAAAGTTGTGAAGAAAAATTCAGGGAAGCTCGCAATCATACACAAGACTTAAATGTCGAATCTGTTGTAGGAGAGCGTTGCCGAACGAATCGATAAGTTTACGCCGAGCCACTTGAAGCGTGGCCTCTATCTCGGCCGTGGCCCGTGCGAACTGTCCGCGGCCGCCCCATGTGCGGCCGCTGCTGCGCGGGAGTGCTCGCGCACGACGACACGAGGACGAACGAACGAAGGGCATATGTCATGACGTGTCTTTTTCGTTCCGAGCAAGTGCTGCTACGATTACGGCAAACGCGAGCTTTTTTTAGATGCGACGCTGAGAGGAGCATCTCTTGCCGGCGGCCCTGTCCTTCCTGCGTCGTCGTTGTCCGCGTCCGCACAGCTGCGTCTCCTCCGATCACCCCCTCTCCTCTCGCCGTGATAGCGCGCCCTCTCCCCCAACATCTGTGGCGCCGGTGGGGGGCGCGGCGCAAGCGCGCTGTGCGCATGTGCAGCGCCCTCTCTCTCCGCGGTCTCCTCTCCTTCGGACGCGCTGCGCATATGAGTGGAGTGCCGCGCTCCGGCTGGTCTCTCAGTCGACCGTCGTCCGCGCTACGCTTGCTCTCTCTCGCATTACCCGACGATTGCTGACGCAATTCGAGTAATCGACCCAACAGAAACGCACAATGGAACCCCCTTCAGCGTCGCATCACACCAAAGTTCCCGCGAGGGGAGGTGGGCGTAATTTTTTTTCTTCTTAAAGCCACTTCGCGAGCCGGGGACTCAGGAATCGCAGCACGCGCTTACGAGCGCTGGAAATTTTCTTGGTATTTTTTCCTGTTAAAAAAGAAATACAGACATGCAAATAGTTCACTAGCATGCTTTCGGCTTCTCTAAAATGTAGGGGACTTCATACCCACAGAGAAGGATTGGCCAGAGCGGCCGTTTTGTCAAGAATGCTTCTGCTTCCTACCAGGCTAAACGAAAACCTTGTGCAGATTCGGTGCGTTTCTGCGATCGCCGGAACTCTTAAAATATCTCTTTTTTAAAATTTAATTAGTTGGCGAACTTTTTCTGAAACGAGAAAGAAACACTGTATTCCTCAGCTTCCGAATTCATTTGCTCTGAACAAAGCCACGGCAGCGTGACTGTAGTCATTATCATCATCACCAAAAGAGGCTCAGAAACGCGTTCTTTGCCGCCATCACCGTCGCTATTATAGATCAAGATCGCTGTGCTGCTCATCGAAGCATGGCCGAAGGGAGTTGAAAGCCACCGGCTCCCACTAATGACCTTCTCGATGAAGTCCACCAGGCCACGTTGCTCGTCCTTGGCCTTCTGGGTGGCCAGCCACTCTATTGTGTAGTGTCGTGTAATTTGGGCGCTCTTCCATAATATGTGTTGTTGGTTGGCGATCACATTACAGATGCGGCATATGAGGGGTGTTGCGTATCTGGTAGCGTGACCGGTGATGGCGTTCGTTGATCCGGAGTTGGGGCAAACATTGTGGCCGCGTAGGGCGAAGAAAGAAACTTTATATAGATATTTACATGGCGTTTGACTGAGTAAACAGGGTTCTGCGCTCCTGCGCGCACGATATTAAATAACCAGGTTGGGTCCGCCCTCTTTCCCCCTTTTTCTCGGCTGACATCAGGACGCACCAATCCGGGGCACTGAAACGGATGTCCACACACTCACAGAGATAAGGCACTTTCCATCTCACAGGTCAGTCGGTTGGCTTCGATGGTGCAACATTCCTTGAACAGCGCCGTCTCGGATACGCTACAAAGCGGCCCCACGATGCTCGGCTCGCAGCTGTAGATTGCCGCCGGAGGAGCAACGCAGCACGCCATTGTTCGTCCCTCCCTGCACCATTATCGCGCATTGTGACTTGCCTTGCCGGCGGGCGCTTGGGTTCCCGTGAAGCCGCGAAAAGCGCCTTGTGTCCAGTAGCAGAATCCGCCTCTTGCACAACCCCACTGCGCATGCGCAATCTCCTAGCGGCAAGTCCCTAAGCAGTCCAGTAGGGGCAGCAGACGACATTCCCCACAGCTCCCGCCAAGCGGGAAGGGGTCGTGGTTGTATTTACATCGTTTGATTTTTTTGTGTGTGCTCGTTGTGCGCGGAACAATGCCCCGCAACTCTGCTGCGTTCCGCTGTAAACGGGAGTGCCGAAAAGGAACGGGTCGGCTTCTATCGCTTCCCCGTCGGCCGCACGCGATCGGCTACGGCGGCTTGCGTCGCTCGCGTCGGCTCGGCATCCTGGCGGATATTTGATCGCTGCTATCTGTGCAACTGCGAATGACAATCCGCAACACAACTTTTCACTACACTATCATCCCCTTTCTCGCATGTGGAACTCTATTTAAGTTATAACTGCCGTTTGAGTGATCGGTGACCGAAACATCTGCGCAGCCTGCTTCGATGCTTCCGCGCAGGTATCGCCATCTCTCGGCCGTTCGGCGCACCGCGCGCCGCGGCGACCGGTCAGCGTATAGGCTTGCATCGCAGCAGATATATGTGATCGCCGCTTTTAAAATAAGCCCTGACAACAATCCCTAGCACAATTTTTCACCACACTAACACCTACTTTCTCGCATGTAGAACTTTTTAGCGATCAGATTGATTCAGAAGAGCAGCGACAAGCGTGGTTGCTACCGTTGCTACCGTGGTCTGCGCCGGTTCGAGCCGCTGAGTGTGCCGAGCTGGCAGGCGCGGCCGGCGTGTGCGCGGACTGTTTCCGAAGGCAGAAAACGCGTCACGATTGCTTGCTTTATCCATTTCTTGCAAACAAACGCGCAGAATCTACAAATTCAGCTCAGCGATCATCATAGTTGACCATGGAGCAAAAACAGTGGGCGGAGCGACGCCGACGACGCATCTCATGCGCGCATCGGGCCGTCTCAAATTCACGCGTACGACTAGTCGTGGCGACAGTCGTAACGATCAGTCGCATGCGAATCGCGTGTACCAATCGTACATGTGTCCAGCGAACTGCCGGCCTTTGTTGAGCTGGCGATCGCACTTCATGCCAGACGACTCCAAGTACTGCTCGCTCTGCTACTCGGACGGCACACGGATCTGTCCGAGATTTCTCTGCCAGCCCTCATTCAGTGATAAGAAGCCGCCTGGTATTATGTGATGACCAGGGGCTGTCGTCTTAAGGCGTTATAACACCAACACAGAAGAAAAACTTCGGCTGCTCCTCGCCGTAATGTGGATTGCCAGGCATACAACGAGAACGCAGCCGGAGGAAACGCCGGGCAAACCCTACGCTTCAACTTCCGCTAGGCACGCTAGGTGGCAGCACACCGCAATGAAAGAGGCGGATTACCGTATTTACCCGATTCCTAACGCGCACTTTTTTTCCGGAAGAATAGCCCGAAAAATCGCATGCGCGTTAGAATCGGATACGAAACCGAAACTGCCGAAACAGCGGAAATTTCGTCCCCACCCATCGCCATCGCCATCTCAGACGGTGCCAAACCTTTTAAGCGGGATTCACACGACGGAGAAAACCCTCTCACTAGAGTGTACTAGAAGTTTTAGAGTGGCCCGACCGGCCGCCCGGAGAGGTGCTCGTTTCGCGCAGAAAATAGCGGCGGCGCTGTAGTCAACGACAACTGAAAGCGAAAGCGGCGGCTGGCCGGCCAGCACGGCCGCGCGCGGGCCAGGAAACGCTGTTGCTTTACGCGCGGAGCGCTCGAAATTTGTTCTGCGGGTCGTCCAATTGCTTAAATATACTGTAAATACAGTGGACTGTGGGGTAACGAAATGAAAAATAAACGCTGGAGCTCATTTTTGCGTTAGTTTTCCTTTCCCGCTCGACAACAAGGCAAATTACGGATTTTCCTTTGCAGCATTCGTAACGTATTGTAAATAAAGTAATTGCAGCGACATTTCGCTTTTCAATTTCCCCATAATAAATTATTTTGCGTGGAAATTGCATGGTATGATCCAGTTCGTGATTGCTTTATAAATTTGACCTTTATTGTGCTGGCTTGATGGACATAGCTGGTCGACGCAAATGACAAAAAAATATATGAGGACTGGGATGATAGCTTCTCAGATGATTTTTTTAATTTATTGTCTTGTAATTTACGCTCGGACTGCAGTTATGTGTGTTAATATCATAAGGTGCGTTTGTTTTTTATTGCGTGAGTTGTTATTATAGCAGTATTTATGCAGTGGCCCGCTTGGGATAATTACGGGTCACCGTGGTGGCCGATCTGAAAATTACACGGGCAAGCGAGGTATTCTTTAACTAAAAAAGGGTTAGCCCAGCAGTTAGCTCAGTTGTCCCAATGGCCGCCTTTCATAGAACTATTCCCGCAACGTTCTATTAATCGCACCACCTTTCACCTGATTAGGTCAAGAAAGGAGTTGAATCAAATTAACACAAATTTAATTCACAAGTATGCTGAGAGTACGTTACACGCACATAAAACAAATGCAAAACATAGATCAGAAAATATATGGACCGCGACAAAAATGGAATATAACACGTCTAATATAGAGGTAAAGGTTCAAGAACGCTAACATGGAGGTTCAAATAAACGGAACTGGAACCAAAATACACATTGTTTTCATTTTCGATAGCCACAGAAAATGAAATGTAACGCGGGGAAATCATGCACAAAGTCTACACAGGTAGAGGTTTAGTAATAACGCTAATATGGAGGTTTAAATTGACATTTTTTGCCAACGCATTTTCATAACTCGCCCTCGATCATTAGCGACGGCTAAGTTTAAGGTGTTGCTCCCACCTTCGCATGTAATCACGGAACTTGATTAAACCTTTTATATAGAAATGAAATCCGTGTCAGAATGAGTACAGAACCCAACCAAATTTGCTGTCAAGGTCTCACGTGCTGGTCGCAACCAACGCCGTTAGGTGTTTTGCTGTGAATAAGGGCTGCGGTACATCCATAACGCTGTCATGGTGGAGCTCCTTGTTGCGAACCAACTCGTAAAAACGTCCTAGAGATCGCTAATAAACTTTCAAAAATTCACGGAAGGATTCAGAAGCCCCCCCGCCCTAGCGCCTACCCCCTCCGCCCCCCCCCCTTCCCCCCCCCCCCCCCCCAAATACAACAGGTAGGTAAAACAATCGGTATCTTCCCCTGGCATGCAGGAGTGGTCATGCAGACTTGGCACTTCGTTTTCATACACACTTCCTACCAAGGCCTGCAATATGCGACATATGCAGGTTAATAAAATAAGAAAGCCCCCTACGACAGTACAAGCATCAACGGCAGGGGTAGCCCAGAAGAAGGCTCTTGGTATTTCGTTCCAATGAGGACGTAAAAAAACATTAAACTTTTTGCAGCCTTATAGAATGTGCGCCCCGCCGCTTTTGCTTCATGCGCAGAGTCAAGAAGGGGAAGGGAAAACATTCCTGGTGCCTGTCCGTCAAATTAATCCCTCGTTAACTCGAACTCTGCTATCTCAAAATATCTTCTCGAAACTTTTTCTCACAATGTGTTTACCTCCCATAGGCGCTACGCATTTGCCCGCTTTATCTCGACACGTTTTTTCGGAGGACCACGGATGTCTCGAAATACTGGCAGAGAGGACACAAGGCAAAGTCCGCTGCAGGCAGCTGATAAGGTCCCCGTTCGAGTGATTACTCCCGCCGAACGCGGTCGTGAAGTGCAAGTTACGCGGACTACGCGTCCCCGTTACCGGAATGCTGTCTGGCGCGTACATCATTGCTGTGGACGACGCAGCTACTGATCACGCGGACGGGGAGGAGCCTCCAGAAGTGCGTGCGTACAACGGCAGAAACACATACATGCTGCGTCTGCTTTGTAACAGGTAGAATGCAGCGGTGGCGACCACCAATCCATGCGATGCATTGAGAGGCTCGGGTACACTTTTCTGCGGTGCAGATGCGAACACGAAACAGCAGAGCGCAACACAGTTCTTTCTTCTGCAATAATAAAAGTTTCCTTTTTCCTGCGAATTATTTTGCCTTTATTACGAAATCTCCCCTGTGCAATAGTGCTTTGTTAGCACCACTAGCTGTTATTTCAGGGACCTGGCTACAAATTTTCTGCATTTGACTTAACTCGAAACTCCGCGCTTATCTCAAAATTTTCAGCTAATTTTACGACTTTCAGTTAACGAGAGCTAACTGTATATCAACAATTAGCGTTTTCAGAAAACGCCTAAAAATGAGAAAGTATCGTTCAAGCGGAGTCATAACGTTTCTGCGTCTACTTTCGAAATCAGCTGACCAAAGGCGCAAGCGAAAACGCCCGTGTCTTCGAGATTCGGCGCACGTAAAGATCCCCAGGTGGTTACAGTTAACCCGAAGCCCCCCAGTACCGCTTGCCTCACCAATCGCTGTGTAGCGCCGGCGTGTTAAACTTCATAATCCAAAATAAATCAACTTCGCAAGCGCAAAACACCGCAGCGAGCAACGCAAATATTGCCGCGCGCAGGCTGGGAGCTGGTGCCGGGGAGCGCCGGCTGTTCAGTTGTCGACGACAGCAGCGCCGCCGCTACACCACCGTTTTTTTTCTGCGCGAAAGTCGACCCGGACCCGGCGGAGCAATGGGAGAGGCCGCCGCTCGGGCCACTCTAAACTTCTAGTACACTCTACTCTCACACGAGGCGGACGGATATGTGACGTCAACAGCACGTGACCGGATTATCCGGCCTGGCGGCGCATCCACACGTGCGGAGCTACGCGGAGTGACTAGCAGACGACAGCGCCGAGGAACAGTTCCATTCCCCGCCGAGGGCCACCGCCGTCGAGCGAAAACACGCGGAGGCATTTTCTTTCGCGGAGCCACCGCGGGCTATCCCCACCGAGGGCGGAGCCTAAAACCGGGCACGTGAGCGGGTCCCGCGGCCCAAAAAGAGAGGGTTTCTCCGTCGTGTGAATCCCGCTTTAGGAACGATTTTTCGGCGCAGGAAGCATAGGTGCCTCGGCTTTTCTATCGGCATTCTCACAAATCGTCAAATCGTTCCACTTGCGCGTTTGATAACAGCAATGGCAGCAGCGGCTCTCACGTGTTCAAACGAGCGGTCGGCTGAAGCGTGCGCCTCTGGAGAAGCTCGCGGGATGGGCGTGCGAGGCGTGGGCCACGATCCCATCGACCATGGTTGAACATTCGTTCAGAAGTGTGGCATCGCGAATGCGCTTGGCGGCACCGAGGACGAGATGTTGTGGTCAGCGAAAGGCGACGAGGAGTGAGATTACTTTGGGAAATAAATTGCCTGTTTCTCTCGCATTCGTTTGTAACTTGGTCCAAAAGTTCTGTGCGCGTTACAATCGGAGGCGCAAGTTTTTTCCCCCAGAAAAATCGGGTGCGCGTTTAGAATCGGGGGCGCGTTAGAATCGGGTAAGTACGGTAGTCGCCCCCGCGTCCTTGCGCACAAAGCCTGGTCGCTCCCCGTCGATGAGGTGGGGGGGGGGGGGGGGGGGGGGGGGGGAGGACCTGGCGAAAACCAGACGACGGGAGGGTTGGTGATTGAACCCGATAATATTGCAGAATACGCCGATCGTAACAGGTGTGTATGTCTTTCTACTTTGCACGAGGTGTAGTCTAGCAGGTGTTGTGTGTGTACCGGCTTGCGCTTGCTGAATGTAGTCTGTTGGTGTCTTTCTAGCTGTGGGTGCGGCGGCGGTAACTGCTGCCTGTTTCTCCTGTAGTCTTTCAAGTGAAGCTGTCGTGGGCTTGATTTGGTTTCACTGGGAGTTTCGCCGCCGCTCCTGGGAGCCCGGTGGTGCGCTTCTCGGGCGAGTTCATTTGCTTTCTCATTACCCTGTACGCCAGCGTGCCCCGGAATCCAATATATCTTCACAGTCCCCTGTATGTATCGAAATAGATGTGCCGCGCCAATTTGGGTGTGTGTGTCCTGATGCTATAATTCGGCAGGCTTTCTTGCTATCTGTGTATATATTTAGGGTACGGGTTGGTTGACGGAGGCGAGATATCGCTTTTCCTATTGCGTAGATCTCTGCTTCTTCTGCCTTCTGTAAGTGCGTGTTGCTCTCAGTGTAAGATCGTTTGAATGTGTTCCAATATGCTATTGCCCATGTGTTGTTGGCTCCTGCCGCGTCTGTGTAGGTGTGCATTTGGTCCAGCTCCTGGTTTCTTATTAAAGTAATTTGCTCTTTAGATCTTCTTTCTGTGCCGGATCAGATTCATATTATTCGGTATGTGGGCCACCTTGATCTTTTGCCAGTCTCGTGGATGTATTTTGGCAATAGGAGCGGCCGCTTGGCTGAGCGTGTATCCTAGAGACTCCAGGAGTTGTCGACCGGCTGTGGTTTGGTTCAGTCTTGCTAATTGGTTGTGTTTGTGAACAGCGACTATTTCGTCCGCGGTCACTGTTGCCCCCTTTTGTCAAGGACTGTGTTGCTCGCACTGATAGGGAGACCTAACGATATCTTGATGGCTTTGCGGATTAGGGTGTCTATTTTTTTAAGCTTTGTCCTGGTAAAATGCGTGTATGGGGTTGCGTATCTTATTCGCGATATGACGACAGCCTCGTGCAGTCTCAACAGGTCATCCTCCTTAAGCCTCCTTTTCTTGTTGGAGATTCGCTTCATAAGTTGAAGAACCTGCTCTCCTTGCTTTAGTATCTGTTGGTTGTGGCTTATCCCCCTCCACCTTTTGGAAGTACTGTCCCAGTACTTTGATAGTGGATGGAGTTGGAATATTGTTGCCGTGCAGGGTTAAGTTAATTGGAGGATGTTTCCACCGTCTGTTGGCTACTGTTAGCAGTTCTGTTTTTTCTGGGGAGCATGATAGTCCTATTGTTGTTGCTGCTTGTTGGGCTCGATTGAGTGCTTCCTGTAGTTGCGTGTGGATGTGTCCGGGGGATCCAGTTGTGCTTCATATGGTAACGTCATCCGCATATATGAGGTGTTTAATGTCTTCCACCTGCGATAGTGCCCTATGGATCTTGAGTGTCGCTAATGTGAAGAGAGTTGGGGATAGTACCGCTCCTTGAGGAATCCCCCTCTGTGGATGAGGTATTGGTCCTGTTTCATGATCCCCTACTTATATCGTAAGAATTCTCTCTTGATGGATTGTCTTAAAGGAGCACTGACATGAGAATTTTATGTTACACTTTTATTGCTTTTATCGATGCTTAATGGCCTGGCGAACCTGAAACAGCACTTCAAATACTTCAGCGCGCGATAGTTATTTATATGGAACGGCCTAAAAATCGTTTGTTTCAAATTCCCGCGATTTCATCCCGAACGGCGTATATGACACAGAATCCCTGACTGACCTCACCGCTTTGTGCGGACGTCACCGGCGCCCGCTTGAGAGGGTGTTGCGCCCTGTCGCCGCTCGTGGGGCCGCGCGCATGAAGTGACGTCACGAGTTTTTGACGAGCGCTGCCGGGTCACTTCTTTTGGCTTTCACTGGATGATGTGACGCTGATGTCCATTTAAAGAGTGCCGCTCCGCGCGCTGCTCCGTCGGCGCGATAAATGAGATCCAATTAAACTATGTTCTTCGCGTCGCAGGCCGCTCATATTTCAGCCAGGGTATTCTGTTGAGTGAAGGAAGCGAACTGTGCAATAATATCAACGCCGAGAATTGGTGTCAGTGCTCCTTTAACGTAGTTATACATATTCAGTCCGCATTTTGTCGCCGCTAGTTCTTCGAGTATGGTGTCGTGGTCAACGTAGTCGAACGCCTTATGAAGATCCACCGCCAGGATGGCGTTGAGTTGGATTTCATACCCACAGACAGGGATTGGCCAGGGTGGCCGTCTCATTTAAGGCCCACAGCATTCAAATTTCACCTCGGCCAAATTTATTTTTAATGCGTATTAGTAAGCACCCCCAAATCGGCTGGTACACGACTGGTAGCCCCGTGAAACGCCTCGTTAATCAGTCAAACGTTTAAAAAGCCCTGTCCCAGACCACGCTGTATCCGCCGGCGGATTACGTAATCCGCCTTTACGTGCCTGTGCAACACCCTGGCCTGTGACGGTCCAGCCGACGGGGGCTTCTTCCTCTGGCCAGCCACGCAGCTGGAGAACCGGTCGAGCTCTGCTGCGCACGCTTCACCCATTTGCTGTCCCGTGCGGGCGTAGAGTTTGAGCGCAGAATTGGTCCCGAGCTGCCGACCGTCCGGCCGCTCGCTGGCGGCTGCACCGTCACTGCAATGGCCGCACTGTCCTCGGTTTCGGTTTCAAAATAGCCGATTTTTGCTGAGCGCTTCCGGCGTCCACGCGCGTATTTCAGCAGTTGCATTTTACATGTTGCTTTTTTAAAGGAGAGTAAACGGAAATAATGTTTCAAGAGGTCGAAATTTTGACTGCAGTTGACCTTAAAGAATGCTTCCGCTTCCTACTAGGCTAAACAAAAACCTTGAGGAGATTCGGTATGTTTCTGCGATTCCTGGAACTCTTAAAATAATACTCTTTTAAAATTTTAATTGGTTTGCGGTATATTTCTGAAATGATAAGCAACAGTGCATTCCTCAGCTTCCGAAGTTATTTGTTCTAAACAAAGAGCCATGGCAGCGGTGTACTCATTATCATCATCACCACGCAACGCCCAAAAAGGGCCAGAAACGTATTCTTTGCCGCCATCACCGGCGTTCGATCGCGAGTGCAGCACAGCTCATCGAAGCATCTGCCCGAAGGAGTGGAGAGCCACCTGCCAACCGGGGGCCATTCCGAAGACTACGCCCTTCGTGCCGGAATGCCTCGACGCTGTCGCGAACACCGAAGCCCTCGCCCACCGAGGCTACGAACTGTGCCACGCCGGCCACCACAGAGGACGGCATAGAGCTCTTCAGACGAGCCATCTCCCTGAACCCGAACTGACCACCGGTACTTCGCCAACCGCTCCTACGCGTACAGCCTTCTCGGCGAGCACGATCACGCCCTCGAAGGCACGAACGCCGCCTTCGCCTCGGACTTGCTGCAGGCCAACTGCCACTCGGGCCGCGGAGTGGCATTCTTGGGCCAGGAGCGGTACCTCGAGGCCCGGGAAGCGTTTAGAGAGCGATCCAGTTGGACCCGGACGACGAGAAGGCGCGGCGGCACTCGAGAGAGGCTCGCGTCCGTCAAATCACGGGCATGGGGTTCACCCGGGACCAAGCAACCTGGCCCTGAAGAAGTGCGACGACATCGAAGCGGCTGTTGAGGCGCTCTGGGAGCCATTCTTCAGCACGCTGGATATCAGGACGGAGGCGATCAACCCAAGGGTTTCTGCTCCATCTGGGTGGGGAAAATTCAGCAGGCGGTGGTGAAGCAGCAGCTGATGCGCTTATTAGCACCGTTTGGGGTCTTCCAGAGCATTCGCATCCTCTACGATAGGTGCTGCGCTTTTATCAACTACACAGATGAATCTTCGGCTGCCAGGGCTATTCGAAAGCTGGCAGCTCCACACAGCACTCTGGACTACATAGTCTTTCCAAGGGGACATTGGATGCTACGCAGAGACGTGTCGCGCCTTCTCCCAAGCTTCCTCCAGGAGGCGGAACTGGCGAACTCGTGGTGAAAGGGCACTACCATTGGCTAATTAGAAGGAGCTTGGGCGGAGCGATTGCCGGCATATCCAGCCAGGCTAGCCCCGCCTGATCCCACACAAGCACCACCACCACCACCACCACCACTACCTATGGAGGAGCTGCAGGGACAATGTGCACCCCTCGTGATCCGCTTTACGGACTGAAAGCTCTTTTTAAGCACCCAAGCTAACGCTATGGAAACGTTTCTCTTTTGCAATTTTGCAATAAATGTCTGCGGTACGAAAGGCGTATTCCGGGACGTGTCTTTTTCGTTCCAAGCAAGTGTTGCCACGGTTACGGCGAACGCTAGCTTTTTTTTTTTTTTTTTGAAAATTCCGAATACCGGTAAAATTGCAAGGCCTACGAGCACTCGGAATTTACCTGTTATTTTTTTCCCGCAACGACGAACGTACGGCTAGTAACAACAGCTCCGTTGTTAAAAAAGACAACTGCAGATGTGCTGATGATCATGGCAGTCTCAATTTCTTTGGAACGTACCCACAAGGGGGATTAGTCAGGAATAAATACCTTACAGACGCGAAAATAGTTAACTACGATTGTTGTTTAACTGGTTTATTGAGTGGAGAGGTTGGAAGCGGATCTGCTCCCGGCTACTCCATTTCACCAATACAGGGTCATAGACCCGGCTATACTATTCCACTGTGCACCACACTTTCGTGAGCACTAAAAGTTGTCTGTAAATGTCCTCCTGGGTTGGTGGTCCCTGAGTCACGCAAAAATCTAATATGTCACCTAATATCTTTTTCACTATTCCTGTTGAGGTAAAAAAACACATTCAGGGCACGAACAACCTTATTTTGAAGCCCCGCATCAGGCCATGGTCCTAGTAAAGATTCTAAACACACCACACGACGGTTCTCTAATGGGAGTTTGTGTAAAAGTTCACGTCTTTGCCGTGCGTATAATGGGCAGTCTAGCATCACCTGGGAAACATCTTCCTCGGGCGCTCCGCATGCGCAGGATGGTGAGGTTGCACAGTGAATTCGGTACAAAACGACTTTTGTATAACCACCCCGAGTCGCAATCGGTGAAGCAGAGTTTCTACATTTCGTGACCGCTCCACATTCACACGGAACTGTAAGGCTGGTCTATTGCGTACAGCATGACCGCTTCGCGTCTTCATCAAACCACGCCTCTGCAGACCGTTGCTCACTTAGTTTCCTATGATGCTCACTTATATCATTCGCGAGGAGAGGAGCGGTGAGCTCGGTCGCCGTCGTCGTGCCCCTGTTTGGCGAGTCTGTCGGCTGCCTCGTTGCACTTTCAGGCCACTGTGGCTGGGTACCCATTGGAAGTCTACGACATGCCCTTTATCACGGGCTGCTTGAAGATGTTCAGCAATCGTTAAGGGTCATTATTCGGTACCCGTTTCTGGCCTGAACATTTGATAGGAGCAGAAGTGCTGGCTTAGAGTCTGAGCAGACAACCCACCTAGCACTTTGCTGCCTTGTGGCAATAAACTTGACAGCCTCCACAATGGCACAGAGTTCAGCAGTTGTCGAGGATGTTCTGTGTGACAATCGGAACATCTGCTCCACACCTAATGCAGGCACTGCGAACGCGCAAGCGGAGCTACGTGTATTGCAAGATCCATCCGTGTACACATGTAGCTTGTCCGCGTGCGCGTTATACATATGCATCAACACTAACTGGACCAACGCCGGTACAGGAACATTTGCCTTCTTGTCGATACCTGGTATTCTAGCAGTGATGTTAGGCTGTGGAAGAAGCCAGGGAGGGCAGGTATCAGGCCACCGTGTAAATTCAGGAAGGAGTGCCTGGTAGTCTTGCAGCATGGCAGAAGATCCTGGAACCAGTTCGCTTCAATATTGCATCTGTTAGTGGATGGTAAGCATGTTACGTGAATATTCTGAACAGGTGCCGAGTTATTTCTCTTAGCCGCAGGACCATAATAGGAAACTCTCGCGCTTCTGCCAGCACAAGGGGACTTGACGTGGCTTTAGGAACCCCCAAGCACACTCGAAGACTTCTCGCTAATAGTAGAGTGAGTTTCTTCTCTCCAGAAGGTGATAAACCAATGAGAACTGGCAATGAGTATCCGATAGCGGATCTCACAAGAGCCCCGTGAAGTCTGAGTAGAACATCCGTGGAGGTTCCCCAACGGGCTCCCGCCAGGTGTCGCAGAACGCGGACGATGTTGTTCACCTTGGTCTCCAGAACGTGAAGATGGTGTGACCAGGAGAGCCTTCGATCTACTATTACGCCGAGGAAACGATGGTTTGTCACAAGCGCCAGGGGTCTTCCCTCCAGGCATATATTAAACCCCTTCAATTGTTTCATAGTAAAAGGAAGTACTGCTGTTTTTCCGGCTGACAAAGTCATTCCTCGTTCTGTCAGAAACATTGAAACTTCATCAATTCCGCTTTGCAATTTGGTTTGGATGACTTCCAATGACGGTCCGGATGTCCAAAGACATATGTCGTCAGCGTAAATGGAATAGTGAATGCCATGTGGGAGGCGTGTTGGTAATTGCGCCATTATTGCATTGAAAAGAGTGGGACTTAAAACGCTGCCTTGAGGAACCCCTTGGGTAACCACATGTTCCGATGTTTTCGCATTCTCCGTCGTGACAAAAATTCGCCTGCCCTCAAGAAAGTCGGATATAAAGCGGAGCGTCCTCCCACGTAGTCCTAATAGCGCCAATCCTTCTAAGACGTGGACGTGGCTAGCCGTATCATAGGCACGCATTACGTCTAGGAATATGGCTACCGTAATGTTGCCTTTGGACTTTTCGTGTTCCACAAATTTCACCAAATCAATGATGCTGTCCATGGTGCATCGACCTATGCGGAAGCCTGATATATTTCCTGGCAGCACATGCTGACATTCGAACCAATACATCAATCGTTCGTTGATCATTTTCTCCATGACTTTGGATATACAATTTGTGAGGCTGACTGGTTTGAATGAGTCTAATGCCAAGGGGCTTTTCCCGGGTTTTAGTAGAGCCGCCACTTTTGCAAGTTTCCATGATATGGCACCCGTCCACTTCTCCAAATTCTGTTGTATAATTCCATCAGGGGTCGTATTGATTGGACCAAGATTGCAAAATGCCGAATACGGTACTCCGTCAGGTCCTGGTGCAGTTCGGTGACGAATACTTGTCAAAGCAGCTGACAACTCACCCAATGTGAAATCTGCATCCAACTCAGGGGAGTCTGAACTCATTGCTTCTTGTACAAGGGTACATGCGGAGGCAAGCGATTCTTTGTACAGGTCCGTGCTGGCAGCTGGGCTAGCCAGCACGGACCTGTAATCTTCTGCAATCGAGATTTCCGTCACGTTACGATGTGCCGCTAAAGAGCGAAAAGGACGCAATTGGGCAACTGGTGAACGAAAAGCGCGCACAACGTTCCAGACTTTCGACACTGAGGTGGACGGCGACAGCGACTGACAAAATTCATTCCACCTTTTAAAAGAAACCTTTTGAATTTGCTTTTGCATCGTCGCGAAAATACGCTAGGCTTCGTTGTAATGTTCAATCAATCCAGATCTACGATATTTACGTTGAGCTCGTCTCCTAATGGCACGCAGACGCTGGTATTCTCCGTCGATGCCCCTGTACCCAGGTGGAACGGGCACATGTCGAGTCGCCTGGTCCAGCTAGGTGCTGCTTGATGGTAGGTGTAAACTCGTCCACATCGCAAGGCTTCCCGAGGTGTTTGGTGTTCAAATGTCTGAAAGCAGCCCAATTTACTATTCGTTCGCTGTGCCGGGGTGGCGAAGATCCGAGAGCTTGATGGTGGATGTAAATAGGGTAGTGGTCACTTCCCCTGGTATCCACGTCTATAGTCCAGTCTGCGCCAGAAGCCAGGTCCGACGAACAAAATGATATGTCCAATACATTAGAATAAGAGTGCCCACGGAGAAACGTCGAGGAGCCGTCATTAAGCACTGCGTAGTCAAAGAGGTCTAAGAGTCTCGCTATCTGTCGTCCTCGGTTGTCAGTGGTGGTGCTGTTCCATAACTCATGTGGAGCGTTGAAATCTCCGCAACAGATAATCAAGCTTCCGTCTGGCCGGCACATATCGGTAAGGTCAGACCAAGCTATTGCAGTATGCGGTTCGATATACACGCTCACTATTGTAACAGTTGTGTTCCCCAATACAACTACGATGTTTTTTGCTTCTCTAAATTGTAGAGGGCTTCATACCCGCAGAGAGGGATTGGCCAGGGCGGCCGTATCGTTTAAGGCCAACTGCATTCAAACTTCACCTCGGCCAAATTTGCTTTTAAGGCGTATTAAGTACCCCCAAATCAGCTGGGACACGAGTGGTAGCCCCGTGAAACACCTCGTTAATCAGGCAGGTTTAAAAAGCTCCGCCCCAGACCACGCTGCATCTGCCGGCGGATTACGTAAACCGCCATTACGCGTCTCCGACGTTCCAGCCGACGATGGTTTCTTCCTCTATGGCTAGCCACGCAGCTGGAGAACCGTTCCAGCTAGGCTGCGCACGCTTCACCCATTTGCTGCCCCGTGCGGGCGTGGAGTGCGTAGAGCTTGCGCGCAGACTTGCTACCGAGCTGCCGACAGCCTGGCCACTCGCTGACGGCTGCAACGTCACTGCAATGTCTGCAACGGTTGCTGACGGCTGCAATGGCTGCTGACGGCTGCAACGTCACTGCAATGGCTGTTCCTCGGTTTCGGTTTCAAAATCACCGATTTTTGCTGGCTGCTTCCGGCCTCCACGCGCGTTTTTCAGCAGTTGCATATTACATGTTGCTTTTTTAAGCAGAGTATACGGAAATTGTGTTTTCAAGAGGTCGAAAATTTGACTGCGGTTGACCTTTAAAGAACGCTTCTGCTTCCTACCAGGGTAAAGGAAAACGTTGAGGAGATTCAGTATGTTTTTGCGTTCGCTGGAACTCTTAAATATTACTTTTTTTATATTTAACTGCTTTGCGAACTTTTTATGAAATGAGAAAGCAACACTGCATTACTCAGCTTCCTAAATTATTTGTTCTAAATCAAGAGCCACGCAGCGGTGTAGTCATTATCATCATCACCACGCACGCCCAAAAGAGGGCCAGAAACGCGTTCTTTGCCGCCGGCGTTCGATCACGAGTGCAGCACAGCTCATCGAAGCATGGCCGAAGTGAGTGGAGAGCCACCTGCCAACCGGGGGGCCATTCCGAAGACCACGCCCTTCGCGCCGGAACCCCTCGACGCTGTCGCGAACACCGAAGCCCTCGCCCGCCGAGGCTACGAACTGTGCCACGCCTGCAACCACAGAGACGGCATAGAGTTCTTCACACCAGCCATCTCCCTGAACCCGAACGACCATCGGTACTGCGCCAACCGCTCCTACGCGTACAGCCTTCTCGGCGAGCACGATCGCGACCTCGAAGACGCGAACGCCGCCGTTGCCTTGGACTTTCTGCAGGACAAGTGCCACTGGTGCGCGGCGTGGCCTTGTTGGGCCTGGAGCGCTACCTCGAGGCCTAGGAAACGTTGGAGAGCGCGACCCAGTTGGACCCGGGCGACGAGAATGCGAGGCAGCACTCGAGAGAGCCTCGCGTCCGCCAAATCGCGGACATGGGGTTCACCTGGGACCAAGCAATCTGGCCCTGGAGAAGTGCGACGACGTCGAAGCAGCTGTTGAGGCGCTCTGCGAGCCGTTCTTCAGCAAGCTGGATATCAGGACGAAGCCGATCAACCCGGGGGTTTCCGCTCCATCTGGGTGGGAAAAATTCAGCAGGCGGTGACGAAGCAGCAGCTGATGCTCTTGTTTCCAGCGTCCGGGGTCTTCCAGAGTATTCTCATCCTCCACGATAGGTACTGCGCTTTTATTAACTACACAGATGAATCTTCGGCTGCCAGGGCTATGGAGGAGCTGCAGGGACAGTGCATCCGTCGTGATCCGCTTTCCGGACAGAAACCTTTTTTAAGCACTTAAGCTAACGCTATGCAAACTTTTCATCTTCGCAATTTTGCAATAAATGTGTGCCGTACGATGGCGTATGCTGTGACTTGTCTTTTTCGTTCCGAGCAATTGTTGCCACGGTTACGGCGAACGCGAGCTTTTTTTTTTTTTGAAAATTCCGAATACCGGGAAAATTCTATGGTCTTACGAGCACTCGGAATTTTCCTGCTATTTTTTCGCAACGGCAAACTTACGGCTAGTAACAAAAGCTCCGCTGTTAAAAAATAAAAATACAGGCCTGCTGCTGATGATGATAATACAATCAAAGTTTTTGGAACGTAGCCAAAAGGGAGGATTGGTCAGGAATAAATACCTTACAGTCGTTCAAATAGTTAACTAGCATGTTTTCTGCTTCTCTAAATTGTAGAGGACTTCATACCCACCGAGAGGGATTGGCTAGGGAGGCCGTTTCGTATAAAGCCAACTGCATTCAAATTACACCTCGGCCAAATTTATTTTTAATACGTAGTAAGTACTCCCAAATCAGGTAGGACATCAGTGGTAGCCCCGTGAAACGCCTCGTTAATCAGCCAGAAGCGTTAGAAAGCTCCGCCCCAGACCACGTTGCATCTGCCGGCGGATTGCGTAAACCCCCGTTACGCGCCTCTGATGTTCCAGCCGACGGGGGCTTCTTCCTGTGGCCAGCCACACGGCTGGAGAACTGGTTGAGCTCTGCTGTGCACGCTTCATCCAGTTACTGCCCCGTGCGGGCGTAGAGCTTGCACGCAGACTTGTTCCCGAGCTGCCGACCGTTTGACGGCTCGCTGACGGTTGTAACTAGAGCCACTAGATGAAACGTCACTGCAATGGCCGCGCTATTCTCGGTTTCGGTTCGAAATTGCCGATTATTGCCGACCGCTTCCGGCGTCCACGCGCGTATTTGACCAGTTGCATTTTACATGAATCTTTTTAAAGCAGAGTATACGAAAATAACCTTTTCAAGACGTCGAACTTTTGACTGCAGTTGATCTTTAAAGAATGCTTCTGCTTCCTACCAGGCTAAACAAAAACCTTGAGGAGATTCGGTATGTTTCAGCGATTCCTGAAACTCTTAAAATAAAACTTTTTAAAAATTTTAATTAGTTTGCGAACTTTTTCTGAAATGATAAAGCAACACTGCATTATTCAGCTTCCTAATTTTTTTGTTCTAAACAAAGAGCCACGGCAGCGGTGTAGTCATTATCATCATCACCACGCACGCCCAAAAGAGGCTCAGAAACGCGTTTTTGCCGCCATCACCGTCGTTCGATCGCGAGTGCAGCACAGCTCATCGAAGCATGGCCGAAGGGAGTGGAAAGCCACCTGCCAACCGGGGGGCCATACCGAAGTCTACGCCCTTCGCGCCGGAATGCCTCGACGCTGTCGCGAACACCGAATTCCTCGCCCACCGAGGCTACGAACTGTGCCACGTCGGCCACCACAGCGACGGCATAGATTTCTTCACACGAGCTATCGCCCTGAACCCGAACGACCACCGGTACTTCGCCAACCGCTCCTACGCGTACAGCCTTCTCGGCGACCAACGTTTCTCTTTCGCAATTTCGAAATAAATGCCGACCGTACGAAGGGCGTGCTCCTTGACATTTCTTTTTCGTTCCGATGTGCCACCATTACGGCGAACGCAGCAAGAAAAAAATTACACTATCTTCCCGTAAAGGAATCCTGAGTAGTTTGCAAAGCAGGCATGGGGTCAATTCAAGTGCCCATTTGTTTTCAGTTCCTCGTTTCCGTTAGGTTGAGGTACGTAGCTACCGTTATATTTACAGTTTGGTTTCCATGGTAACTACCACACTTTTCACGTACCGGAACTACGAAATGAGAAATTGCGTTGAGCTCATGGCTGTTTCGCATACTACTCAGGGTTCCCCTACGGGAAGATGGTGTAATTTTATTAGACCCGACGGGGCTGTGTCCCTTCCTTGTCGTTGTTGCGCCGTCCACACCCCCACTGCGCATACTCGGCTTGCTGAACGCCCGGTGGTGTCTTACCCTTTAATGGCTCCTGGAGCGACAGTGTTACCGGTGTCTTCCTGGGCCGGCCCGAGATGAGCTGAGCTATGCGCAGTGGGGTGTGGACGGGCCGCCACAACAAGGGAGGGACATAGCCCGGCCATGAGATGATGGAGCGGCAGTGTTTGCCGGTGTCTTCTTGGGCCGGCGGATGGATGGACGACGGACGACAGAGCCGAGAGCAAGAAATGCTTTGCATCTAATAACAAATGATCATGGCAGAACCCTACTTCTTTAGGAAGGAGAGACGTTTGGTGAGGCTTTACAGCGTAGAAGGCGGTGTGGGGAATGCCTGGAGGGGTTCATATTCTTAGGTAGGGGTTCTATGCGTATACGAGAAAACGTGGTCAAAGGGGGATAAGTTATGGGGATTGGAGGAAGCGACGCAGTAGGGTAGGTCATCGCCTGCAAGAGTGCCCGACCCTACAGAGATGTCTGAAGGCGCTGACATTGGGCTGTGTTTTGTCTATCGGAATAGGTTCTTCGATAGTGTGTGGGAATCGTGGAGAACCGCGACCCGCGATCCCGAGCCGGCGCGCGCTTCGGGAGAAGACTTGTGCGCTGAAACCGGTCCGGCGCTCCGCTGGTTGTCGGCGGTCCCCCCGAGAGATGGCACCACCGATTCCGATCTGTACGTGCACCAGAAATGCATACGCACGGCCTGGACCAAACGAGTGCAACACCTGCGAAATAAGTTTGGCTTCTTCGCGAACGAAGTCCGCGCAGACACTGCACGCGGGTTGGCCAGGCTGGTTGGGGCCCAGGTACAACAGCAGGAACAGGAAAGCTGGAGAAAGGCGATGGAGAAAAAAGACATTCTCCAGCTGTACCGACGATGCAAACCGGACATAAAAGTTGAACGGCTGTACGACAACAGTACGGGCAGCGCCCTCCTCTCCCAGGCGCGGGCCGGCGCGCTGCGTACACTGGAATATCGGAACCGGTTCGACGCATCAGTGAGAGTTATCGCCGGAAAAACGGTTCCGGTACGTAACTCTAACGCTGGACGCCACCGGCATGCGCGACCCTACCGTATACCGGAGCGACTTGGCCGCGCAGGTACGCATACCGTCCGTCGTCCGGAGCGGGCGGCCGCGGAAGAGTTTAGGATGCGTAATTGGCTCACGCGCGAACGAATTGTAAATATCGATCGTTTAAAAAAATGAAGTTGCAACAGGAAATCCACGAGATTGTGACGCGACAAGTGAAACACGGTTCCGGCCCACCGGTTGCTTGTGTCGTCGAGGCGCGAGCGCTTCTTTTAGGTTAAATAAAGGGCGATACGCCTACATAACTAGTATTAACAGAAACGCTCTAATCGGCGTGAGAGGAAGGCGGGATTCCAGGGACTTTCAACAAAAAAAACTAGAAACGCCAGCCGTGGGCTTACTGAGCTTGGACCTACTGGCGCCACGAAATGCTGAGTTAAAATGCGCTCCCTGCGGCGGCGAATCCGTAAAGCGTTATACTGCGCGCTTTTGAGTGAAAACTCAGCACAGGAAGCGCCAGACTCACGTGACGGCAACACAAGTGCTCAACCCCGGTAGCGGCCGGTAGTTCCTCCTAAAAACGCCTTCCCGTACGCTCGGCTACCGTGTACCGTAGGAACCGTTTTCCGCGCTTAAACTCTCTAGTGACGAGACGCTCTGGGGCAACGTTATACTTTTTCAGTTTCGTAACTGCGCCTTCCAAAGCGGGCGCGACTTTACCCTAGGCGCTGAGAGGGCGCTCCCGTCGCCAGTTTGCGCTGTGTCGGCGGCTGCGGCGGCGGCTCCGGCGGCAAGCGTGGACGGCCGTGCGCGGCCGGTCCGCGGGCTCAAAGTTGCGGCCGCGGTTGTAGTTGCGTGTCTGCCCTACAAGTTTCTTTTTTTTCGCTTGCGTTTGTCTTTGCCCTTGCGCGAGAAACTTGCCGTTTTCAGTGTAGTCGGTTTTGAGATGCTATGAACAGTGCGGCCCGCGGGTGAAAGCATTTCGTGACTCCGTCAACGTGCTGTGTTTTCTTCTTGTGCTGGGCTTGGTGCACTGCCGACTGGCTTAACTCGCAGTCGGCTGTACGGGATTTTCCAGCCCACTTTAGCAGTGATGCTTGTGAGGAGGCTGGGCACATGCGTCGTGCATGAGGCACATGCTTATGCCCTTTACAAAATGTACAAGAGGAGGACGGAATGTAGCCTCATGCTAAAAAATATTGAAACAAAACAGACAAATGAACAAAATAAAAATTCTTAATGCTAACACAATATAACTAGAAAACATACAATCTAAATCTCAAGGATTTTGGGTTAGCTTTACCCCGCGCAACAATTTGATTTCTTTGAAACTACGAAGGATACGCCCCAGTCAACGCCAAACAAACCTGGGTAAATCCTCAGGATGTCCGGCTCTGGACATTTCAGCATCCTCAGGTTGTCCAGATCTTATCCTCAGCCAGTCCAATCAGGGTCCGTTTGTCCGTCCCAGCGTACATCCTCAGAACGTCGTCAAAATGATGCCGCTGGAAATTTTCGTACACTTCCAGGACAAAAACTAATGTTCGTTTTTCTAAGGCTGAAGTTACCTACAAGCTAATTCAACAGGCCTCACTACAGAAATCAGGCACGTCCTAAATGATTACAGTAGAACCTGGGGAAGCCGTGCTAGGAAGGGAGGCAAAAACACTGCATCTGAGAAGACGGCACGGGTAACCTAAGAAAACTAAAGCGGAGTATATATGCTAGCTGAACCCCAACCGACGAATCCTGGAAGTTCGAGCAGAACCACATTACCAGTTCTCGGTGTCAAATTTTTGTTTCAGTTTCACGCAAAGGGAAGAATCTTTTCAGGTGCTCCCGAGATGCGTGGCTTGTACGAGCACAACGTAAACCTCCTGAAGGTGAAAGGCGTCACGGGACTTCTCTCTAAAAGCTTTGGAGAATTATGGCAGCCTGCATGAAGAGTTGAAGTGATTTTCTGACTTTTTGAGTAGATTCAAAGATATAGAAATGGCAGCTGTCGAACAGAAGAGTACGGATGTTGCGAAGAAGACACTTCTGTCCGCATCTAGTCGTGCTCTCTGCACCCAGTGACGTCCCAGTGCAGCAAGGGATTGCAGCTGAAAAATGACAGTCATATTACTACTTTTATGCAGGTTATTTTAAAAAGTCCTTGAGTGATACTTTTCCAGCCGTTTTTCACTAGCAAGGACCTGTGCAATGAAACCACTTTTTACCCAAAATGGTGTCAAAATTCTGCGTCTCACATCAATGTGTGCCAGATCCGGACTTTACAAGTACTTACCATTGAGGGAAGTAATGCAGCTACATTTCTATTTCAGTGCTCAAATAAGATCCTTTCCTCCCTTCTACACCATGGCAAAAAATTATTTCAGCACTTGCCACCGTTATTTTGGTGGGAAAAAACGCGTTTTTCTCAATTCCACCCAAAGTGGATTTGGCTAATTTTGAATTTTTTTTTTCCTTCACTGTTTTTCTTTTATTGCCGAAATTCTTATGCAAATTCTAATACACGTATATGCTTATGGCCACTAATAGGACCTATCAGTCTGTATTAGTCTATTAGGCCCATCAGTATGTATTATCTATTAGATCTATCAGTCTGCATTAGTCTATTAGGTCTATCAGTGTGTATTAGTCTGGTAGGCATGGAGGAAAGAAAGGGTTAGGTAGGTCTATCAGATTGTATTGTGATAGGTCTGCCAGTGTGTACTAGTTCTATCAGAACCAGTGGCAAGTTCGAACAAAGCAATGAAACATGGCAACACATTTTATTATCAGGGTACACAGGCAATCTTGGATAAAACCAGCGCGAACTCAAACGAAGAAGAAGGAAGTGCAACACAAGGACAGCCGCTGGTTTAACTAAATTTTAATATCAGAAAGGGTGAACATAAATACTGAACACAAACAATAAAATAATAAAGGACAGTGCGCATGGTCGAAACAAGTTTGCAAAGGTCACGGGTGATACCACAAGTAGATATACACGTTACAGTCAAGGCACACGCAGATATGCAATCTCTTTAGGATGGAGACACACGCTTGTTTGGCTTACAAACTTCATCACCTCGTTCTGGCTATGTGGAATGCCTCCATGATTTCGCGGGTGTTGATTACGGTGCCTACTAAAAATGTCTAGTGGCAGGAAAGTTAGGTTTGGCATTGGCTGCACTTAGCACAATGCGAAGAAGAAAGATGGTAAAGCGCAAAAGCCGATAAAGACTATCGTCTTTGACGTCATTTTGCAACGAAAGGAGCAGATACGCGGCCAATTTTTTTATTTTGCCACCCTCTGATGGCTAGGTAGCGCACAAAATAGGCGTAGCTGAAGGAACGACGGGCATTGTGCTGCTGGAACTACGTGCGTCGTCTCCCTTCGTGGGCAACGCGGCGGTCGTCAGGAAGCTGTGGCAGCTGGTGGCAACGAAAGGGAGCGTATACGTCGGCGTTGGTCTTGGCGTCGGATTTGGTGAGAGGCACGGCGTCGTCTCCCTTCCTGGGCAACCCGGCGTCGTCCAGGCAGCTGGTGGCCAGCGGTGGCGACGAAAGGGAGCGGCGTTGGTCTTGGCGTCGGATTTGGTGAGAGCACGGCTTGTTTGACTTCATGTGAGTACTGACGCAATTTGCTTGGTAGTCGAGGATTTTTTACTTTGCTAGATATAAGTAGTACATCTAAGAGCGGAACTTTTGTTATCTGCAGTCATGATGCAGATGTCGGTAACAAACCCCAACCTAATGTTGCTCACCGAAGGGCTAGGTATCACGCGGAGAGAGCCCACGCGGAGACGCGAGAGACAGACGGTGCACTCACCGAGCACATCTGCGGGTTTACCCCTGCGTTCTCGCTGAATGCCATGTGATAGCGTCACGCGACCTTTCGCGCCGCTGTGCGCTCCGCTGATGGCACGTGTGGCGGCCGTGTGCGCGCCTTGTGCATTCGCTAGGATGCGGTTATATAAATTTAAAGGAAGCTCACAACAACGCATGGCATCTCACTTCTCTTTCGTCTCTGCCACCGATCCCTCGGAAGCGACAGAAACACAGAAGTGAGATCGTCTAACACCGGGTTTGAGTTTCCTCCATTTTGCAAAAAAAAGTGTCCACTCATGTGCTACACCGATACAACTCAACAACCACCGTTCATAAATCCTGCATTCATTTAACCTTAACAAAGAACATCCAAGAAAGGGTATGGTTAAGTGCATTTCACTTGTATCTGGTTTCATCTTTTGTAGGGCCACGTGTGTGAATTCAAGTGACGTTGCATGGGTAATCGTTGTGGGTGTCGTTTACAGCTTCGTTTTCAAACCACCTTCATAGGGTGGATTGGCGGGCATTTTTTGCCCACAGGAATCGTTTTTGCTCACGTCGATGAAACCGTTGGGGGGGGGGGGGGGGTAGAGGTATACAGCTTTGCTGTGAAAAAAAATGCCTGCGATATGTTTTGTATATATGCCCATGATTCCACTACATAGAGCCAGTAATGCGCAACGGCTCCTGGCCTCCCTGGAGGTGGTACCTACATTTATTAATTGGTCCTTTCTACAGTGTTGTTTTTGTAACTATATTAGTCTATCACGGCTGTGATAGCATTACGAATTCAGGCCGACCGATTACAAGCAACTTCTGAAAAGAGTAGTTCCATATGACAAGTCTCAAGCTATGAAAGCTTTGAATATGGGCCGTTTGATTATCCTTGCTCCTGATTTGTTCGTATGCGTGCCAGCACGAATCGCTGCGTAGTTTATGTAACTCTTGCTGTGCTCATTCATACCTGAGAGACAGAAGCAATCGGTGCATGCGTCCTTAGCATAGGTCGGCGTACTCACTCGTGAGTACACTCATTTGTAATCAAACTCGCAAGTGAGTACGATGATGAGTGAGTACACACCCAGAAAAAAAAGTGAGTGCGATGACGAGTGAGTACAGGGGTGAGTCCACCACTCGTGAGTCTGAGTACTCGTGAGTACAATACTCATGAATACTGGTTTTGCGAGTGCCTGCACTCTTGAGTATATGCACTCGTGAGTACAGTAGTGCAAACAAGTTTTATCACGAACTCGAGTCCGGACGCGCGTGTACGAGTCGCAAACGGCGGTGCCGCTGTGCAGCTTCACTGTCCAGGATGGTAAAATTAGACAACAAAGACTGCACCTCCCTCCTTTCCCGGTCCCTGTTTGGCGCTGTAAGCATTTCTCGGCGGTCGCTGGCAAAGGGGTCACGGTGAAGAGGGAAAAACGAGTGGGTGAGGGCCCGGCGAGAAACGCCGCCGCAGTTGCTCTGCTCCTATGGCACTTGTTGACTGCCGCAGTTATTTTTGTTGACGCGGCCCCTGAACGCGTGGCGGCTTCATTGCGCTTGCTCCGTTCCAGTTGTTTCAGGGGAGAGGCGGTGGAGGCTGCTAACAATGCACGCACTAGGCGTACTGAAGTCCCTCTTTTTCGGTCTTCAGAAGTTTCCGTAGACGCATGTCACGCTGTGTAGTCGTTTCGTGAGCCGAACCGCTCATTTCAACAGTCGCAGTTAATTTACGTAACTCGCGTCAAACCGACTGCGTGGTTTGTAACGTTTGTCTCACCGAAATTGTCCGCACCATTCCGCTGTGCGTATTCAAGCGACAATTTGTATGATGTACGTGCGCCCATATGTTTTAAAGCAAAGCTTTTTACCTCTACCCCCCAAGGGTTCTTTCGCGACCGTTGGTGTCACCAGAACAAATAAAAGAAATTACTGCACCGCCAGGAATCGAACCTGGAACTAACAGAGTTGCAAAGCAAGAGCCCGTTATCTTACCGCTGATTGAGCTACGAGCCGACGCGGAGACGGGGAAGAAAAGTGGTGCACTCACCAAGCCCATCTACGGGTTTAACCCCTGCATTCTCCTTGAATGCCACGCGATAGCGATTAAAGGAAGCTCACACCAACCCATGGCATCTCACTTCTAGTACCCCATATGCTAAAGCCTGTGGCTTCCAGTACACACGTAAAAATTCTCACCTCCTTGTCGTCCGCCCTCACGACAAACGACACCCCAAAGAACACATTGAAATACTCCTTGATGGCCAGGCCATCACTCCAAGCCCCAGCATCAAGATCCTGTGCCTACATCTTCAGACCAACACCAAGAGTGACGGATCCTTGCAGCGCCTCAAACACACTATCAATAAAATCATACACATGATCAGGCGAGTTTACACCAAGAAGCGAGGCCTCAATGAATCTGATACCATTCGATTAGTTCAAGCTTTTGTCCTCTGGAGAATCACTTACGTCAACCCCCTGCCTTCTTCTCGCCAAGGAGGACATAAAGATGCTTTATATAATGATTCAAAAGGCGATTGAGCAAGCCATTTGTCTTCCCACGAGTCCGTCCACCGAAAGGTTGCTTAGCACGGGGCTCTACAATACGGTGGAAGAGCTGGTTAGAGGGCCATCTTTCTATCCAGAAGCACCGAATGAGCAGAACTGCGGCGGGTCGCAGCATCCTTCTCCAGATTAGCTGGGCAGCACAGAATGCCAATCCGCTTGATATACTCCTGGACTTCTGGCGACAAGAAATAAGATGCTCCCTTTGCTTTGAAATATAAACCCTCATACTACGGGGGTCGCCGAGAAGCACGGGTTTAAGCGCTGAACACCAGCCTCGGTGGGGATCATGCAGTTATCTACACAGACGCCTCCCAACATTGAGGGCAGCAGTACGCCATCATTGTGGCTACCTCCAGAACGAACCTTCTTGCGTGTGCATCACTAGAGACCGAAGAAATGACGGCAGCAGAAAAGGCAGCCATCGCCTTGGCTCTCACTCTAACAGGGGTTCGTAAGGTAGTCGTCGATTCCCAACGAGCCTACCAGAATAACCAGTCAGGTTTGGTGTCCCGACCTGCACTGCGTGTGCTAAACACCACTCACGAAATAATTCTATTCAGCTCATCTGGACACCACCTCACGCTTCCATTGAGGGCAACGAATACGCCCACCAAGCCTGCAATTTCACCCCCGTGCTATGGAGCTGCACGGGGACAGTCACCGGCTTGTCTCGTTCAGGCACATAACTCAGCATTATCGCCTTCTGAGACAGACCGTATCTTCGCCTTACCCTGACCTTTCCATAGATCATCAAACTAGCCTACGGCTCATACAATCCGGCTCCTTCCCACACCGACGCGTCTTCACTTAATGCACCCGAATCGCTACGACGCTGATTGTAAATTTTGCTCAGAAGTAGGAACACTCTGCCACATAATCGGGGTGTGCGACTTTAGCTCTGAGCACCCTCTCTCTTTCCGTCAACTACCTAACAAGATGAATGTGAGATGCTGCGGTCCAGCCCCTCTCTGCCTACCCAGTTTCAGCTGATCGGCAGAGCACAGGCGGCGCGGACTGAATATGCGCTGCAGTGAAGAAGGAACCACTGCCCTGGGGGCACTCTGTGCCGTTCAGAAATCTAAATAGAAGTATTTCCTCCACCTCGTACTCCTCCTCTTGCTCCTCCCGCGTCTCTGCAGCCGCCGATCTCATCGCCTCCGTCCGCGACGACAGAGACGGAGAAGTCAGGTCGTTTAACCGGGCTTGAGCTTTAATTTTATATATAAAAAATAGTTTCCACTCATTTGCTACACCAATACAAATCAATCTACCACCGTTCATGCATCGTGCATTAATTTAACCTTACCAAGAATATCTCTTCGAAGTAATAGAGGGTCTGGTTAAGTGCATTCCACTTCTGTCTGGCTTCACTATTTGTAGAGCGATGTGAGTGAATTTAAGTGACGTCGCGTGGGTAATCATGGTGGGTGTCGTTTACAGCTTTGCTTTCCAACCACATTCACAGTGTGGATTGGCGCAAATTTTTTTATTAGGTTCCCGTTTTGAAACATTTTGCTCAGGTTCGCTAGTAATATGGTCTCGTGTAGTGCCATTTACAAGAGCGTTACATGACTCACACAAGGCGATAGCACTTCTCAACTCAGTGCCTCCGATGAAATGCCGCCGCACAGCCGCTGCTTCAGGGCTGGTTTTATACCCCCGGGTTTCCGGCGCAGCCGCGTGCAGTTCGAATCTTCCAATCAGGACTATCACTGGCCGCAGTTTGAAGGCGAAGTGATTGCGTCAGCCGAGCCACGACAGGAAAGGGAAGGCGACTCAGCGGCGCCGTCTCCAGGATCTACTCGCTGCGTGTCTTTTTTTGGGCCGGTCGTCCCAGGCATGATTTGGTGCGGCCGTCTCGATGGGAAAAAAAGAGTAGACTCGGCGGCGCCGTGTGCCGCCAAGTTGCGGCACGTCTTCCGCGGGCTGTTTGACCGAGGCGCGAATCGGGCCCACCGTCCGCGCGTCGCCAGGTGCAGCAAATTTGTGTCGGGCGCTCCGGTTAACCGCACACGCACGCATACAAAAATTAGTGATTAAGGTCAGACCCGTGTGGGTTTTGACCGTGCTGTGAACGAAAATAGACACAACGACGCGTAGCGCCCCTGTCCTGTCCCTTTCTCGCGGCAGGCGGCCATCCCTCTTTGGCTTTTCGCGCGGTAGCCGGTTTTCGTCTTTCTGTTTATCTCTTACTTTGCGGGCTGGCGGCGGTTGCGAGTGGTACGGCTGCGCAATGCGGCAGCGTCTCTTTCCAGCTGGTTTTAAAGACGATAGCCTTTCTTTGGCCACTTGAGCGCGACAATGTTGGCCTGTCAGTCTGTCTGTCTGTGTCCGTCATAAAGATAATTTATTATTTCAACTTAGTATCACGCCCCGCTGTATACATGGGAGATACTGCGGTCGCCGTTAAGTAGCTTTATGTACATAATGTGCCCTATCTAGAACTGGCCAACTGCCCCGCGATTCAGCCGCTCGGCCAAAAGTTGAAATAATCCTTGATCACGACCGCTGGATGAGAGCGCACGCAAGGTGCGGCCTGCCGCGTCGCCCGGAATTCAACGGGCGAGGGCGTGAGTGGCGGTGTTTACGTTTGCCGCCGCTTGACTCCCTCGCGGCGCTAGCGTTCGGGGACTGGTTTCGGGACGGAGCGGGGCGGTCCCCGTAGGCGAGCGCTTGCGCCGACTGAGACACAGCCAGCGCACGGGTTTTAAAGATGTTGTCCTTCCTGGGCTACTCAACCGCGGAAACTGTCTGTCCGTATGTATGTATATCTGTCAGTCTGTCGCTCGATTCAGCCACCCGGCCGTGACTGAAGCAGCCAGAAGTTAAAAAAATTCTTGAATGAGATATAGGCAACACATTTTCAATCTAACAAATCTGAAAAGATGCTCCATATTCGACAACATTGTTAAAAAAGATAATATTCAACAAAAAGACAGTAACCACCGGTTAGCTTTGTAGGAAAACATCTCACACACAGCATGTATACCGCGTTGCACAGTTTAAAGCCGCAAGTTGATTAGTTACAGTTCAAGCAGCCGGTATTTGGTGGGACTTTATTCGTCCGAAATTCCAAAAATGTCACCTTTTCTCGGGAAACGCGGTGTCGACAAATGGGAGAGCGACGAATATTTGCCGGCGACGGAATAAAGCTTGCCTTAAAGACACTTCTATTGCAAAAACAGGTTGGCCGGGCAGAATGCGCACTTCATAAAACGGGGACACGCGATAGGATGGTTGAAAAAGGATTTGAAAAGACTAGACATTTTGCTATGCGTGTCTTTTGATACTCTTACACTGGCTCGATCATGTCTTGCCGCGCATAGAGATTTGGGTTGTTTCATTTTCGCAGGCACGACAACGCCATTAAACACGCTACTGAAAACTTGATTACAGAGGTTGTATAGAAAGAAAAATAAATGCGCCGTGTTGTGTTCAAGAGACAGTGCGTACGGTCCACTCTCCTAGCTGCTAAGCATTTTTAAACTTTGCGATGAGAACTAGCGCTAGGTACATTTCCTCCGTTATTTCTTCGCCGATTTAAACCCATATGCATTTATCCCTGAAGATAACGGCCAGGCTCCTGGAGCAGCACCAATATGTGCTCAAATTAGCGCGCTCTAAAGACGTTGCGGTAGTTTTGCTCTGTGAACATACTGCGCTTCAATTGGAAATAATTTTCAATTGGAATTAATTTTGAAATTATTTCAGGCAGAAATTGGAATCGCTTTTCATTGAACTGTATATATATATATAGATATATATATATACAGTATATATAACAATATCCAAGTGCCAAGGAAATCTCATCGTTATACCGATATTGTTATAAGCTATAAAAAGATAACAGAGCTAAAACATTTTATATGCCAAGGTATACCACTATATTTGCAAAAGAATACAGTCGTACCTTTGTTTGCCGCGTGTGAAGCTAGCGCATCTTTTCCAAGAGCATGTATCGGTGCTGCACCTAGTCAGGTAAATGTCTTTGGCGGAAAAAAGTCCCCGATAGACTGTGTGACGATTTGGCCTCCTACGAAGACACTACCTGAGTAAGCTGCGCAACCGCGTCATTAGATATAGTTGCATTTGGTGCACTTCATAACCGGATAATCGTTATATCATATCGTGTGGGGCATTGTATCAAATTTAATCAAGTCCTATGTGCCGTGAAATTAATACAAATTGTGGTGTTTTATTTAGTGCACGAGGAAAAACCTACATAAAAGTTGGTTATGTCTTAAACATTGAGAAGTGTTGGCACTCATAAATAACAAGCGCCGTCACAAAAACATTGTTTCTGTTTGTCCGGAATTTTAATATATTCTCTGCAGTCGCAGCTTGCAGACAAAACGTAAATCTCTGCCGGGCGTGAGGTCACAAAGAGCATTCCGGGCGATGTAAGACACAACGACACAGCAATGCGAGACAGAAGGCACACTATCAACGCGTAATCCTGCTGCTGCGAACGGAATTTAACTTCCATCTTGACCAAATGAAGCTCGGCCGCCGCTAATCGTGTTTGTCTTTTAACAGGCGTAAGTGCTGGTAAATAGAGAGTTTTAGCAGCCCGTATGCTCCGGCCGTTCCGTTCGTTACGTTGCTACCGGGTTCACCGGGGCCCGACTGCGCATGCGCGCGCACGTACCGGGTTCTTTCCGTGTAGTGAGACGGAAAACGTGTTTTAGCACTCCGTAGCGTCGTCGTACCGTTCGTTCCGTGTGACGGCTGATTAGCCGAGTTGTTGCAAAAATCCACACGCTAAAAATACGTAAATAAACAACGCAGTTTCCCCTAAAGCATTGCAAATCTAAAATAATCGCGCTCGACCGGACGCATTGTGAGCAGTGTTGTACGGAACGGCGTTACAAGGAACGGCTTTCCTGGAACTAGTTCCTTTTTGGAGGAACGGAGGAACGCCACCGTTCCATTAAGGGTCGGTGGAACTGTAACGGTAACTCGTTACGTTTTCGAAGGAACGGCGTTCCTGCCGTTACATCGCTAGAATTTGGCTGTTTTTGATGCCAAGGCTCGAGTACAAAAATCCACAAAGCGCTACTGCGTTTCTCTTCCTATAAGATGGTCAATTTGCCCGCCCTTCAGCCGTACGTGCTTCCTCGAAGGTCAAAGGCAGAAGAATAACTACGCAGCAGGCCGCAGCTTGTGTTTGCTTTCATGCTGGTTGCTTGCGCGGCGTTCGACGGGTGAATAGCGTAGCCGCGAGAATGCTTTTCACCCTTCATCGTTTGTCTGGGGAGGCCAGAATGCGCGTCTGGCCGATAGAATTGTTCCCTAGCGGGGAAAGAATAGAATTTTAGCAGTCCGTCCGTTCTGTCGTATGCGTTGTTACTGGGTTGACCGGGACCCGGCTGGGCTGGGCATTGGGCATTCGTCGCGGTAGGGGAATTAGTTCCGCGGGCCTGCCTTCGCCATGTCCGTGCCTCCGCACCCTTCCTACTCGCCCTTCCGCGCGCTCAGGAGCAGACCGGGCCCGGCCAACCCGGTAACAACGTAGCCAACGAAACGGACGGACTGCTAAACGGGATCCGGACATTTCGGTGTCGGAAATTTCGGTCCAGCACGTTTCGGTGTGGACATTTCATTGCACGGACATTTTGGTGCACGACGTCTTGACCCAGACATTTTGAGTAAGAGGATGTCCCAGGCATTCTTTGAACATTTTAGCTTTAATATTGTAATTTCGTGACTTGATATGATTTTACGTTCGAGACTTGTGCTTGCGCCGCCGTTCGTGGAAACGAACGCTAAACCCTGGCGGAGCATTGCCACGTGAAACCCAATTTCTGTAGCAGATGGTAAAAATTAACGTTGTTATTTTGGATCCGTTCAACCATTTTTCTGTTATTTTAACATTCATGTGAACAACCCTAATAGTTTAAGTGTTACCAAAACGCTTTCACTTCACCCAACGGTGCAAGACGCTGCTGCTTTTAGTCTATTCCTCCCCCCCCCCCCAGGGAAACTTCCGCAAAAAAAACAACAGAAAAAACGAGTTCGATTAGGCGCGTGTGCATTTCGTTTAATTAATCTCTCAATCAATATCGCCTTCGTTGCATTCGGTGTCAGTTCTACTTAAAACTAACAAACCAACCATCGCACTTACGGTGGCGTTACTTAGGGAAGGGGAAAGCTGAGCCCCGCCGGCAATCATCCCCCTAAGTAGAGAGAGAGGGGTGTCACTTGTGCTCAACGTTTTTAGATCAGGTCAGTTGGCAAAGAGCGCGGCCTTCGAAGCACGGCGGCGCGGGCCGCTGCTGCTGCCGACCAGGTGGTGGCGCTGCGGTAGTGTTGAGATTAAGGTCCCTGTATTACAGGGACCTTAGTTGAGATCGGTCTCGGCGCGTCGTCTGCTTCTCCTTGCTTGAAAAGGCGCCGGTGAACGCCCACCACACACTGTTAACGTAGCTTTGAAATGCACAATCTAACTTCGCTCTAATCTTCCGCTTTAGTGACAAGAGCTCTACATTTTTATGGCCATTTTGAGGAGACACAAGCTCTACTTCGGATGGGAAAAAGGCAAGGCAAACGCTGTACAGTGCGCTTGCTTTCAGGCGCATCCCGTTCCAACGGCCGTTTATTTTCCCCCACCCAGTACGGGATCCCTTATACCTCAATAATATTTAAAGCATACCCGAACACGTCTTACGCGGTTGAATTTGCGGAAAAGCCTACAGTAGTCAACCACCCGCTTGGAATCAAGAAAGGAATTGTCATTTTTATTTATATATGCTGCGGAAGCAAATGCAGTAAGTACATTTTCACAGAAATATATTTGCAATTCTAACAAAATTAGTGAGCCGATCGGAAACCAAGCGAACAGTAGTTGGCTTTATTAATAACGAACAAAATAAACTAATTATTAAACCAATGTTTTTCGACGTTTTTATTACTTTGGGCGGTATATGCTTTCTTGAAAGAAAAAGTATTTCTTAGATTCGTCGTGCTATTTTTTTGTTGGTTTGTAAATCTGATTAACTGTCTATTAGGGTCACGGAAACTTTAATTTGTCTTCTAGTAGCCCGGATATGCCCAATATTTTACGCGTTTCGCCTGACAGTTTTTTTTTCCATTGTGCCATCGTTTGTGCTGTCTTATAACTTTTTCAACGTAGATTTTTCTGCTCGTTTCTTTTTGCAGTCAATAGATAGGCAACACAACTCAGTTTTGACTAGTCAGACTGCCTAGGAGGTTTAACGTATCGGCACTACACAGGCAATGAGGCGCGCCCCATAGTGGAGGGCTCCAGATTAATTTTGACCACCTGGGGATCTTTAACGTGCGCCGATATCTCGAACACAGGGGTGTTTTCGCTTTCCGCCTCTATCAGAAAAGAGGCCGCCGCGGTCGGAAATCGAACCCGCGTCCTTGCGCCCAGCAGCACGACACCTTAACCACCGCGCCGGGTAGGGTAAAAGTTTTGATCTGACAGCACCGTGCATCTGTTGTGCCACACACTGCCCTTTTCACGGCTGTTGTTGCTGATGAAATACCGCGCGACGCAATGGCGATAGGTATACCACTGGGGATCTTAACGTGCGTCTCGTACACGGGCGTTTTGCTTTCGCATCAGAAAGCCAATTCTCCAACGGCTAATATTAAGGCAACAATGTAGCGGAGAAACGTTGCTATATTTTACTGGTTTGCCAGCTGAGAGTGAATATTCCCCCTCTAACAGCCCCGCCGGTAGCGTAGTGGTTATCGCACCAGACCGGTATTCTGGAGGTCGTGGGTTCGGATCCCACCCGGCGGGCATTTTCTCACCAATTTCTTTCTGACTCAAAAAATTCATCTCTTTCTATGACCACCACCCCCCCCCCCCCCCCCCCCCCTTTGCTTTCTGAGGTTTTCTTGACTGCCAACCCTTATTTTCTGTCCTATGTATATATATGTATATATATGTATATATATATATATGTACATGTTGTTTGTGTGTGTGTAATAATGACCAGGAAGCAGACGCAGTTAAAGGAGCACCGTTTATTATGACCTTTGAGCGGGAGATTCGGTAAAGGAAGATGTCACGAGCCTCGTTCCTCGTGCAGGGCAGTTGCTTGTCCCTTCTTCCGTCTCGTCGTCTTGTTATCGTTTCAAACATAGCTTTTCGTAACAGGCTCCGGGCCGGCCAAATAAAATAATCAGGTTGGTTAGCTTCTTCAATCCTCGATGAGTAGCGGGGTTATTAAATCTGAAGCTTCAAGGCGATAAAGTAATTGAATCGGCCGACGCAAAGTTGTTACCGGCCGATGTACGCACTTCACATGAACGAACCTTTCCGTCCTCTACATTGGAAAAGCTGAGTCACTCGACCCAACTTCCACATTTGGCGAGGCGCGTTTCCTCTCTCCTATAAGAACAACGTCTCGGAGATGTATAGAAACCGGAACTGTCCTTGGACTAATGTGCGCGGAGCGTAGTTCATGCAGGTATTCGCGTCGCTTCACTGCGTATTCCAGAAAGATCGTCTCCGGCGTTTCTAAGCGCGCGTTCTGCTGTCAATGCAGTGCGTTTGTTTGAAGGTATTCCTCCCTCTCATGGTCATTTGGTTATCGTTTTCATTTATGCGTAAGTCCGTCTTTTTTTTTCACGTGCTTTCCTTCAAGATTTTGTTGTCGGTATCGGGTAATTGTCGCAAAAGCATCCTTGTCTGTAGCAGGTGTACCCTTATGTTCGTCATGCTTTTCATCTTTCGTTCGGGCGTTTGACGCTACCCCCATCGCCACTGGCTTCGGCCTCATCATTTATTTCATTTCATTTATTATACCCTTAAGGGCCCGGAGGCATTACATAAGGGGGGGGGGGGGATAACAGGGTTTGCAGGAGTACTATTGAACGAACGAAAAAAAGGAAAACAATTAAGGTGAACATGAAAGCCGGAAAATACAAAACAAAGAATACCTTAAATGAAAATACACAAAAATGTACAACGGTAACAGTGAAGTCAGCGAACAGAATTCAAAATACGAAAAGCAGTTGAAGCATCAATAAAACTATCAAGCCAGAACAGTAGAATTACATTGTTATATGCATCATGTGAACGTCTTTTCAAGCTTATCTCTAAATTGTTTGTTATTGGTGCATGTGGCGATGTCGGCGGGTAAAGCGTTCCATAGAATAATAGCGTTAGGAAAAAAATGACGAAACAAAATGCTGACGTTCTGCCGGTTATCGGAGCTAATGGGCAAGTGTGATTTAAGCGGGGTGATATTCTGTGAGGCGGCCTTAGAAGCGTGTGTCTTGATTCTGGCCGATAAAAGAAATTATGGAAGAGGCATAGGCGAGCAATAACACGCCGTGATTCAAGGGTCGGAAGGGAGATAGATTAAGGGCAGTGACGCTGACATGACTTGAATATTGCGAGGTGATAAAGCGTGCAGCGCGGTTTCGAATGGATTCAAGTTGTACAGTTAGGTATGCTTGTGATGGATGCCAGATGGCCGATGCGCATTCCAGGTTTCGGCCTTACGAATGTTAGATAGGCTAGCCTTTTTATTTCTTGAGAAGCAAGTTAAGGTTACGGCGAAGATATCCAAGAGTAGGTGAGGCTTCCGAGCAAATGGTGTCGATATGCGTTGACCAAGAAGCGATGACGTCATGTGAACCCCCAGGTATTATGATAGGACTGAGCTGATCGGTATATTGGGACGTTGTGGGTGTATTGAGATATGGCATGTTTCCGAGAAAATGAGAGTGATTCGCATTTTGTTACGTTTAATGGCATGTGCCATTTTGTACACCATAATGAAATGCTGTCTAAGTTTGATTGCAGGTTAGAATGATCATCGGCGGCGGTGTATGGTTTGGTACAATACAGACATCTGCAAAGAGCCTTAGGTTTGCTGTAATGTTAGTAGGCAGGTCATTTATGTATTTTAAAAAGAGCAGAGGCGATAGGCTTGCACCTTGCGGTACACCGGACGATACGCTGGTTAGACAAGACTTGTGCTCATTAGCCGAAGTGAATTGCGTGCGTCCTTTTAGGAAGTGTTTGATCCATGATATCAGGTTAGAAGGGATGTTTAGTGATGATATATAAGTAGGGTGGTTGTGGCTGACACGATCGAATGCTTTAGAAAAATCCAAGAAAATTGCGTCTACTTGGTGGTTATTGTCCATTTCCTGTAGTATGTCATGTATTATTCGGCGAGCTGGGTATGACACGAGAACCGTTTACGAAAGCCATGTTGGTGTGGATAAAAAAATAAATTGATTCTAGGTAGGTCATTAAGCTAGAGGTGATTATGTGTTCGAGTAGTTTGGAAGGTATACTCGTTAGGGAAATTGGGTGGTAGTTTGTAATTAGTGAGCGAATACCGGATTTAAATAATGGTACTATCTGAGCAACCTTCCAATCGTCCGGAACGCAACCTGAGTGCAATGACTGGGTGAATATTAGATGTAGAATCAGGCTGGAATAATACTCAGTGTTTTTTTAGAATCTTGCTGTTAATGTGGTCGCAGCCTGATGATGATGGACATGTTGGACATTCCATCCGGTTTGATCTGGATATCGGGAAACGTGGGGGAAGAAAAGAAGCGTGGTAATGTGATGGTGTCGGAATTACATGTAAAAACGGAGGCAAAATAGTTGTTAAGAACTGTTGCGCATTGACTGCTTTCTATCGGCTCCCCATTAGAGCTAGGGAGTTCAAGTTGCTCAATCCGGGATTTGGGAGAGAGTATTCGCCAAAATTTGCTAGGATTTGTTTTTGAGGATTGAAAGTAAATCGCTGGAAAAAATTTGTTCTTTGCTTCCGTTATTGCCTTAACGTACTGTTTAGCGCACGCGTGGTACTTTTCCCAAGTGCTCGTCCGTGTCCCCTCCGTCCCTTGTCTTGCCTACTGCGCTATACGGTGTTTTCCCAAGTGGCTGGCTTGTTACTGTGATTAGCTGATCTGTAAAGACTCTTTTTTTCGGTTAAGAATTTATGTGAGGTGTCGGTTAAACCACTGGGTGTTTGAATCAGATGTCACGGTTAGTATTGGAATGTATTTGTTTTGTAATTTAAGCGGCTCATTTTTATACAGTTCCCAGTTCGCGTTCACGGTGCGGGTTAGATGTGAGTCTTTGAACTGTTCGTAGAAACTGCATAGTTCATCATTTATAGCTTATGGTTCCCTCTTTTGTAATCAGTTATATTTTTTTATAGGTAGTTTCTTTCTTAGAGGCAGATATACGAAAATATGTAAAGGCTATGATCACCTAAGCCCGACAACGATGTCACGCTTAAAACGTCATCGGGGTGCGTTGTTAAGAGCAGGTCGAGTATGTTGAAACCTCTAGTCGTACAGGTTATGACTTGATGAAGGTTGAAGTCGAGTGATAAATGGACGAATTGGTTAGTTTCATTGGGTGGTGATCTGTTGAGAACTGAGAGCTGAGGCCAATTTATATGCGGGAAATTGAAGTCACCAGATAGGAAGATAGAAGCGTCGGGAAAAGTTTTTGTAATTCGAGTCAGCGATTGGCTGAGTAGATCGCAAAAAAGACTGGTCGCTGTCGGTTGGTCTGTAACAAACGCCGATAATGGTTTTTACTGCCTGGGAATGAATTAGTACCCATGTTAGTTGAAGTGAGTCGTCGTGGCATATGAGTGACGAATCAATTGTGGTTCTGGTAGCAATGAGAATGCCTCCTCACCTGCGGCCGATTCAGTCACGGCGAAACAGGGTGCAGTTGTGATTTGACGGAAAGATTTCGTGGTCGAGAATGTCGGCATGTAACCACGTTTCGGTTAGAAGAACGATGTCAGCATTGATGCCATCTATGAAACTGAGAAGATGGTCACGCTTAGGTATTAGGCTTCGTATGTTTGTAAATGCAATGTTGAAGTTCAAGTACGACAAATGCCGAGAAGGTGAGCGTGGTTTGGGGCGGGCGTCGAGAATGGCGTCAGTTAGGGACATCAGTCAATGATTCGGTGGTTTCTGTGACGTTAGAAAGGGATCTGGTGCATTCTAGTATGGAGTCAGAGATGGCGTCGTAATAGTAGCACTTTTTCCCAACATACAACCTGTCAAGCCGAAGTTTGAATGCGCATTTGGCCGGGCGGATAAAGGCGAGTGGTGGCAGCAAAATCCTCCCTTATTGCAAAATTTGTGTTTTTTAGTTTAGGACCGAGGACAGTATTTCTTCTTTTGTTTTAAAGTTCATGAATTTCACGATTATGGGTCGCTTTTTTTCTGGGGAAGGTGATCCAATGCGGTGCGCTCGTTCAATACTGTTAGGAAAAATTTCGAAGGATAACTTATCCTTGCAAAATGCCAAAACCTTACCAGTGTTACCGTTATGGCCTACGATCAGTCTGTGTGCAGTGTATTTGATTCGCACATTGCAATAAATGCTGCCATTGAAGTTTTGCCCTCGCCTCCGCCTGCCTTTGTCTGTCTCCGCACACAACGGACCCGTCCGCAGCCGGCGCTCGCAAGGCATGTTTGCTGAGCGCGGATGGCTGCGGGGTGGGAAATAACTAGCGTGTGAAATGTAGAACCCCACATCTGGCTCCCCAACGTGAGGCCTTGTTTGCGGAGATGAGCAGGAGGCACGGCACTATCCTTTGTTCTGGCGTCGGACGATCCGAGCATAGACAACAGATTTCAGGCCTAACTGATTGGAGCGAGTTATTTGCAGAGGCGAAGTTTCGTGAGAGTGAGGCGAATTATTTATTGCTGCGGCGTTTTTAATTTCTTAAGCGCCGAGGTTGCAGCAATCGTGTATATGGCAGGACATCGCTGCTAGTTAACACGTGGTCTCCGACTTTTTGTCGGGACGTTGTTGTTTATGGAAACTAAGGTTTCCGAGTTGGCATCCACGCGAGGCCAGGCACCCCGCGCCGTTGTGTCAGCCCGAAGTGAGTGAGTACGGAAGCTGCAATTTGGGTCCGAGTTTTCTGTTACGTTTTGTCGACCCCGGGAGTCGAGGCTCTGGTAGCCGTGTGGCCGGGCCACGTGTGCCGCAAAAGGCTAGCTGATATTGCAGCCTGGCACGGGCGCTCCGATACCGCTGATTGCGATAGGCGCCGTTCGCTCATAAGCTGCTTGTGTTGCAGCGAGCGTGTAGGACCCTCAACAAAGCATATGTCTCCTCACGGCTGCAGTACGGCACGTTCGGGGTTTCTTTCGTTTGGTCCGTTTTATTTTGTTGTGTTTTTTGTGTAAAGAGCTCCAGTGCAACTGGAGCTCTTTAAGAAAGCTCCAGTTGTTAGTGAGGGCTTGTGCTGTGTTCTTTTCTTCGTCTTGTCAAGTTTGAGGTGTTCTTTCATTATGAATGTATACCAACTGCCGAGCTCTAAAGCCTATTAAATTTTAACCCAAATAACCCTTTGAGTCATTACAGGTACAGAGCTCCCGGGAATGCCACTCGAAGATCGCTGCAAGTTCCAGATGTATCCTCTCCCACAACACATTTGGACGAAGAAAAAATGTAAGTTGGCGATTCCTTTTTACGAATAGCCGAGGAAGAAACCACCGGTAGAAGAACACTTTACTTAAATGAAAAACGTTTCGGCTTCCACAAGGGATCCTCGTTCAAAATGAGACTGCTGGTACAAGGGGGGGGGGAGGGAGATGTTTTAGTACAGCCAAAAATGTGACGCAGACGGCGTCAGCATCGTGAAAGCACGTTTCCTGGGTTTAGTGCGACGTTGGCTCTGTTGGGTGTACTAGTGATTCCACATGAAGGTGCGGAAATGTTTTGCTTTCTATTTTGCAAATGTATGTCAGTTTATTTCGAAGCCCAAAGTTTCTGCCTGTTCTGGGTGAGCATTTCGCGAGATAAACAGGAACACGGCACGATTAAAATTCGGGAAGGTTGGCCGGTATGACTATAGTGTCTTCGCGTTGTTCTGAACAATGCGGTCAGATTACTGTGTAACGATTACTGAAATGATGTGAAATTATTTGAAAGGCCGTAAATCACTCCTCTGGTGTGGCCTTTCATTTCATTCTCTGGTCTCCGTCTTCATTTTCGTGCAATATATTTTTCGTACTTCACATGTCTGTGGTTTGGTGTGAGGGGCTTATGGTTGCACTGGATTTTGTTCTTTTTCTGAAATTTTCTGTAGATGGCTATTCAAGGTGGGGAAATCCAAGTGACGGCCCCTCACATATATGCCTCCATCTGCGGCAGCAGGGAACAAGTTATTCAGATGACCTCGGGAAATCCTCAGCGTGCCCTGATTTTGTGCCTGCTTGTGTACTACGTAAATTGGGAAGCTTATCTCTGAATTTTTCCAAGCGCCTTTTTTCATGCAGGAAATTATAGATCCCATTTAAAGTTTGTCCAAAAGACAGATTGCAAGCGGCCTAGAAACTTGTTAGTGCTGCATACAAAACGGTAACTTGGCGTGGGAATCATAATTCAGTTGGAACTGTAAAGAGGAACCTAAAAGGGAAGTGTAAAGATGGATTCGTAAAGACAAGTGAATTCCAAGTGTAATATTAGACTGAGTGAAACAGAGAATGTAGGGAACATAGCCATAAACACTGCTTTGTATGAAACAGTGAATTTGTAATAAATGTTCTTTCTGCTTTCCCACATTCTGCGTTTTTTCTGTGGGGAATCATGACAATAACGCTGTACTGGGAAAGTGCACCTCTGAGAACCATCTTATAAATGTAGCTCAAACTCGAATTCGT
This sequence comes from Haemaphysalis longicornis, assembly GCA_013339765.2. Lineage (NCBI taxonomy): Eukaryota > Metazoa > Arthropoda > Arachnida > Ixodida > Ixodidae > Haemaphysalis > Haemaphysalis longicornis. The sequence goes on along the minus strand of CM023458.1, from coordinate 87,886,900 downwards.
CTGAAATTGTTCAATTGCAGTACCAAACAATTCGAAATACTTTGCATACATCCCTGGAAATATTGAGGTAAAGAATCTGTATATTTGGCCATGTTTGTGAAGCTGTTCACGCAACATTTATTAAATATGTTTAAGAAGGATATATGAATAAACCGAGTTTTACCTGGAAGTCTAAAGCAATATAGGAAACAACAGTTCGCCCAAGAATCCACACTCGTCTAATACTCATTAAGGAATGATAATTACATTGGGGTGGTTCGCAGCTTTGCTTTTTAATAAATAGCCCACAGGTGTTTCATAATAATAAATGTGAATGTTCAAAACTACTGACGCGAAACTTCTGGAAATGTGCTCCTGTTAAATGCGCAAATATGTGTGCATGTACTGCAATTCTCTTTTGATAATCATGGTCTAAGTTGTCAGACAATAATTTTTGGCTTAAGGCTATGTTGTTTAACTAATGTTGTTTCATGCCCGCAATTTACCAAAAGACCTATCATGCATGTTTGATACTGGTTTCTTAAACGGGACAAAGCTTATGAAACATCAAATTTAGTTATGCCTGTTTATAAGACTTAGGCGTTGCCAATACTCGCAAAGATTTTTGGGTGACTACCTGGGTAACGATTATCGAACAGTTAATGCAATGCATATATATTAAGAGAACATTTTCGAGCATTTTAGCACCGCAATTTTAGGAATTATAAAAGAAAATTCTCTTTAGCCCCAGCCGTGTGGCCGGGCAGTTTATTCAAGGGGAGAACAAAAGACACCCGCCGCAAAAGTTTAGACGGCGCAATGGACAGCATGGTCACACATATCGTCTTCCACTAACGCGATATTTGTTTACCACGCGGAAAAGGCGCCTTCGGGGCGTCGCCACAGCGGCGCCGGCGAAAGCGCGCCTGGCGCGCAACATGACACCTCCAGGTGTGGGGCCTTGGACGGGCGGTAGATGTAACTTATATAAAGGTATACATGCCGAAAGCGGAAATGTAACCCATAACTGAGTAACGCTTACGTATATACGTATATAAGGGTTACGAAGATATAGGTTACATTTGTACCTTATAAATTATAGGTTGCGAAAATTCGAAAACGTATACCTCTATTAAGGGTTACCCAGCTTAGAGTGTACACGCTGCAGTATTAGGAAAATTTGGCGTTCTTTGTTGATGTTAACAAGGTGGTAGTTATGCCGAAGCCATGGTAATTGTGATATTCGGTATCGAACCACATAGTCGATTGGATCAAACGGCTACTGCAGCCTGTTTTTTCCGGCCCTATACATTGTGGGGTTTGGACAATTGATTGGGCTTTGTTGACATTAACAGAGCAATGGCAATGCTGACAACTTGGCAATTGTTATTGGGATCGCGCCACAAAGGCGGTGCGATCGGAGGGCTATTTTTCTGCCCTACGCTGAAGGTGCGGGGAGTTTCTTTGTGCAGCTGAGCCACCCAGGCTTGGACTACATGGCGGAGCGTGTTTATTCTGCTGACTACTGCTCCGGACGACGGGTCGTCTGCAGCTGGCGAGCCTGCTGAAGCGGCGCGGTGCAGCATGCCTCCGCAAGCCTGGCCGAGGGAGTCGGCAGACTCTGGCCACTTTGCGGGCGAGGGCTATCACGGATTACCGCCACCTGAGACAACGCTTGCTTTCTGACTGGCTGGTGCGATTCTTCTTCCCGGAATCTACCCTGCCTACAGACATCAGCGGGTCACGACCGGGCCTGTCTGGTACAACTACCAGCGGTGGCATTGGACAAAACAGGGAAGTCCGGCGTAGGCAACGCGATGCACTGACTAACGATTTAATCGACGAACGAACTTTCCGGCGCTCTTGTCCGGTAGTCAGCTCTCGCCGGCGTACGCACGGAATTTAGGAGGGAGGGATGTGGGGATCGCGACTTGCACGCGAACCCCTTTCTGGCTACTTCCAATCACGGGCCGGCGTGCACAATTGCGTCTCGCTCGCTTGACGGGAGCCATACGGGAGGGCGCCAGCGACCGGAGGGGGTTCGTTTGTCGCCAGGGTGGAGGCGTTGCCCTTTTCCCCTCCGCCCTTACCGAGAACCAGTGTCTTCCTCTGCACTAGCGCCCTGGTTCGGCGAGGTCTGGTGGGTTTGTCGCATGACAAGAGGATGCTCTCGTTGCCTTGGGGATGCGGTAGCGAGCGGACGTTTCGTCGGCGCGCCGGTCCGGACTTGGGGAAGCACGCCACAATGGGGCGCGTCCGGGGCGAGCTGGGGAGACTGCAACCGTGCTCACACGCGCAGCGCTCCGCGGCTCCGGTATGCCATCGGTGAGTCGAGCCATCTCGATCTCTAGCGTTGTTTAATGCCTCGCTCTCCAGTTGTTACCGTTATGGGCCTACGATCAGTCTGTATGCATTGTATTTGATTCGCACTTTGCATTAAATGCTGCCGTTGATGTTTTGCCCTCGCCGCCTCCTGCCTTTGTCTGTCTCCGCAAACAACGGACCCGTCCAGCAGGGCCGGCGCTACGCAAGGCATCTTTGCTGAGCGCGGATGGCTGCGGGGTGGGAAAGAACTAGTTTGTTGAAATTGCAGAACCCCACAACGTGTATACGAGGCGAGAAAGCGCACATCTTGGCTGGCTTTATTAGGTTGAGGCATAAT
>CM023458.1:87866759-87879259 GCA_013339765.2 Haemaphysalis longicornis | reverse complement strand
AGACAGCTGTCGCCTTCGTGCCATCCTGTCGGCTGGCACTGCGGCGTAGCTGTCTTACTGTGGCGTTGTCGAAAGACAGCTGTCGCCTTCGTGCCATCCTGTCGGCTGGCACTGCGGCGTAGCTGTCTTACTGTGGCGTTGTCGAAAGACAGCTGTCGCCTTCGTGCCATCCTGTCGGCTGGCACTGCGGCGTAGCTGTCTTACTGTGGCGTTGTCGAAAGACAGCTGTCGCCTTCGTGCCATCCTGTCGGCTGGCACTGCGGCGTAGCTGTCTTACTGTGGCGTTGTCGAAAGACAGCTGTCGCCTTCGTGCCATCCTGTCGGCTGGCACTGCGGCGTAGCTGTCTTACTGTGGCGTTGTCGAAAGACAGCTGTCGCCTTCGTGCCATCCTGTCGGCTGGCACTGCGGCGTAGCTGTCTTACTGTGGCGTTGTTCGAAAGACAGCTGTCGCCTTCGTGCCATCCTGTCGGCTGGCACTGCGGCGTAGCTGTCTTACTGTGGCGTTGTTGAAAGACAGCTGTCGCCTTCGTGCCATCCTGTCGGCTGGCACTGCGGCGTAGCTGTCTTACTGTGGCGTTGTCGAAAGACAGCTGTCGCCTTCGTGCCATCCTGTCGGCTGGCACTGCGGCGTAGCTGTCTTACTGTGGCGTTGTCGAAAGACAGCTGTCGCCTTCGTGCCATCCTGTCGGCTGGCACTGCGGCGTAGCCGTCTTTGCTGTGGCGTTGTCAAAAGACAGCTGTCGCCATCGTGCCATCCTGTCGGCTGGCACTGCGGCGTAGCTGTCTTTGCTGTGGCGTTGTCGAAAGACAGCTGTCGCCTTCGTGCAATCCTGTCGGCTGGCACTGCGGCGTAGCTGTCTTACTGTGGCGTTGTTCGAAAGACAGCTGTCGCCTTCGTGCCATCCTGTCGGCTGGCACTGCGGCGTAGCTGTCTTACTGTGGCGTTGTTCGAAAGACAGCTGTCGCCTTCGTGCCATCCTGTCGGCTGGCACTGCGGCGTAGCTGTCTTACTGTGGCATTGTTCGAAAGACAGCTGTCGCCTTCGTGCCATCCTGTCGGCTGGCACTGCGGCGTAGCTGTCTTTGCTGTGGCGTTGTCGAAAGACAGCTGTCGCCTTCGTGCAATCCTGTCGGCTGGCCCTGCGGCGTAGCTGTCTTGCTGTGGCGTTGTCGAAAGACAGCTGTCGCCTTCGTGCCATCCTGTCGGCTGGCACTGCGGCGTAGCTGTCTTACTGTGCGTTGTTGAAAGACAGCTGTCCGCCTTCGTGCCATCCTGTCGGCTGGCACTGCGGCTGTAGCTGTCTTACTGTGGCAGTTGTTCGAAAGACAGCTGTCGCCTTCGTGCCATCCTGTCGGCTGGCACTGCGGCGTAGCTGTCTTGACTGTGGCGTTGTCGAAAGACAGCTGTCGCCTTCGTGCCATCCTGTCGGCTGGCACTGCGGCGTAGCTGTCTTACTGTGGCATTGTTGAAAGACAGCTGTCGCCTTCGTGCCATCCTGTCGGCTGGCACTGCGGCGTAGCGTCTTACTGTGGCATTGTTGAAAGACAGCTGTCGCCTTCGTGCCATCCTGCGGCTGGCACTGCGGCGTAGCTGTCTTACTGTGGCATTGTTGAAAGACAGCTGTCGCCTTCGTGCCATCCTGTCGGCTGGCACTGCGGCGTAGCTGTCTTACTGTGGCATTGTTGGAAAGACAGCTGTCGCCTTCGTGCCATCCTGTCGGCTGGCACTAGCGGCGTAGCTGTCTTACTAGTGGGCATTGTTGAAGACAGCTGTCGCCTTCGTGCCATCCTGTCGGCTGGCACTGAGCGGCGTAGCTGTCTTACTGTGGCTTGTTGAAAGACAGCTGTCGCCTTCGTGCCATCCTGTCGGCTGGCACTGCCGGCGTAGCTGTCTTACTGTGGGCATGTTGAAAGAACAGCTGTCGCCTTCGTGCCATCCTGTCGGCTGGCACTGCGGCGTAGCTGTCTTACTGTGGCATTGTTGAAAGACAGCTGTCCGCCTTCGTGCCATCCTGTCGGCTGGCACTGCGGCGTAGCTGTCTTACTGTGGCGTTGTCGAAAGACAGCTGTCGCCTTCGTGCCATCCTGTCGGCTGGCACTGCGGCGTAGCTGTCTTGCTGTGGCGTTGTCGAAAGACAGCTGTCGCCTTCGTGCCATCCTGTCGGCTGGCACTGCGGCGTAGCCGTCTTACTGTGGCGTGTCGAAAGACAGCTGTCGCCTTCGTGCCATCCTGTCGGCTGGCACTGCGGCGTAGCTGTCTAGCTGTGGCGTTGTCGAAAGACAGCTGTCGCCTTCGTGCCATCCTGTCGGCTGGCACTGCGGCGTAGCCTGTCTTACTGTGGCGTTGTCGAAAGACAGCTGTCGCCTTCGTGCCATCCTGTCGGCTGGCACTGCGGCGTAGCCGTCTTACTGTGGCGTTGTCGAAAGACAGCTGTCGCCTTCGTGCCATCCTGTCGGCTGGCACTGCGGCGTAGCTGTCTTACTGTGGCGTTGTCGAAAGACAGCTGTCGCCTTCGTGCCATCCTGTCGGCTGGCACTGCGGCGTAGCTGTCTTACTGTGGCGTTGTCGAAAGACAGCTGTCGCCTTCGTGCCATCCTGTCGGCTGGCACTGCGGCGTAGCTGTCTTACTGTGGCGTTGTTCGAAAGACAGCTGTCGCCTTCGTGCCATCCTGTCGGCTGGCACTGCGGCGTAGCTGTCTTACTGTGGCGGTGTCGAAAGACAGCTGTCGCCTTCGTGCCATCCTGTCGGCTGGCACTGCGGCGTAGCCGTCTTACTGTGGCGTTGTCGAAAGACAGCTGTCGCCTTCGTGCCATCCTGTCGGCTGGCACTGCGGCGTAGCTGTCTTACTGTGGCGTTGTCGAAAGACAGCTGTCGCCTTCGTGCCATCCTGTCGGCTGGCACTGCGGCGTAGCTGTCTTACTGTGGCGTTGTCGAAAGACAGCTGTCGCCTTCGTGCCATCCTGTCGGCTGGCACTGCGGCGTAGCTGTCTTACTGTGGCGGTGTCGAAAGACAGCTGTCGCCTTCGTGCCATCCTGTCGGCTGGCACTGCGGCGTAGCTGTCTTACTGTGGCGTTGTTGAAAGACAGCTGTCGCCTTCGTGCCATCCTGTCGGCTGGCACTGCGGCGTAGCTGTCTTACTGTGGCGTTGTTGAAAGACAGCTGTCGCCTTCGTGCCATCCTGTCGGCTGGCACTGCGGCGTAGCTGTCTTACTGTGGCGTTGTTGAAAGACAGCTGTCGCCTTCGTGCCATCCTGTCGGCTGGCACTGCGGCGTAGCCTGTCTTACTGTGGCGTTGTTGAAAGACAGCTGTCGCCTTCGTGCCATCCTGTCGGCTGGCACTGCGGCGTAGCTGTCTTACTGTGGCGTTGTTGAAAGACAGCTGTCGCCTTCGTGCCATCCTGTCGGCTGGCACTGCGGCGTAGCTGTCTTACTGTGGCGTTGTTGAAAGACAGCTGTCGCCTTCGTGCCATCCTGTCGGCTGGCACTGCGGCGTAGCTGTCTTACTGTGGCGTTGTTGAAAGACAGCTGTCGCCTTCGTGCCATCCTGTCGGCTGGCACTGCGGCGTAGCTGTCTTACTGTGGCGTTGTTGAAAGACAGCTGTCGCCTTCGTGCCATCCTGTCGGCTGGCAGCTGCGGCGTAGCTGTCTTACTGTGCGTTGTTGAAAGACGCTGTCGCCTTCGTGCCATCCTGTCGGCTGGCACTGCGGCGTAGCTGTCTTACTGTGGCACTGTTGAAAGACAGCTGACGCCTTCGTGCCATCCTGTCGGCTGGCACTGCGGCGTAGCTGTCTTACTGTGGCAGTTGTCTGAAGACAGCTGTCGCCTTCGTGCCATCCTGTCGGCTGGCACTGCGGCGTAGCTGTCTTACTGTGGCATTGTCGAAAGACAGCTGTCGCCTTCGTGCCATCCTGTCGGCTGGCACTGCGGCGTAGCTGTCTTACTGTGGCAGTTGTTGAAAGACAGCTGTCGCCTTCGTGCCATCCTGTCGGCTGGCACTGCGGCGGTAGCTGTCTTACTGTGGCTTGTTCGAAAGACAGCTGTCCGCCTTCGTGCCATCCTGTCCGGCTGGCACTGCGGCGTAGCTGTCTTACTGTGGCGTTGTTGAAAGACAGCTGTCGCCTTCGTGCCATCCTGTCGGCTGGCACTGCGGCGTAGCTGTCTTACTGTGGCGTTGTTGAAAGACAGCTGTCGCCTTCGTGCCATCCTGTCGGCTGGCACTGCGGCGTAGCTGTCTTACTGTGGCGTTGTTGAAAGACAGCTGTCGCCTTCGTGCCATCCTGTCGGCTGGCACTGCGGCGTAGCTGTCTTACTGTGGCGTTGTTGAAAGACAGCTGTCGCCTTCGTGCCATCCTGTCGGCTGGCACTGCGGCGTAGCTGTCTTACTGTGGCGTTGTTGAAAGACAGCTGTCGCCTTCGTGCCATCCTGTCGGCTGGCACTGCGGCGTAGCTGTCTTACTGTGGCGTTGTTGAAAGACAGCTGTCGCCTTCGTGCCATCCTGTCGGCTGGCACTGCGGCGTAGCTGTCTTACTGTGGCGTTGTTGAAAGACAGCTGTCGCCTTCGTGCCATCCTGTCGGCTGGCACTGCGGCGTAGCTGTCTTACTGTGGCGTTGTCGAAAGACAGCTGTCGCCTTCGTGCCATCCTGTCGGCTGGCACTGCGGCGTAGCTGTCTTACTGTGGCGTTGTCGAAAGACAGCTGTCGCCTTCGTGCCATCCTGTCGGCTGGCACTGCGGCGTAGCTGTCTTACTGTGGCGTTGTCGAAAGACAGCTGTCGCCTTCGTGCCATCCTGTCGGCTGGCACTGCGGCGTAGCTGTCTTACTGTGGCGTTGTCGAAAGACAGCTGTCGCCTTCGTGCCATCCTGTCGGCTGGCACTGCGGCGTAGCTGTCTTACTGTGGCGTTGTTCGAAAGACAGCTGTCGCCTTCGTGCCATCCTGTCGGCTGGCACTGCGGCGTAGCCTGTCTTACTGTGGCGTTGTCGAAAGACAGCTGTCGCCTTCGTGCCATCCTGTCGGCTGGCACTGCGGCGTAGCCGTCTTACTGTGGCGTTGTCGAAAGACAGCTGTCGCCTTCGTGCCATCCTGTCGGCTGGCACTGCGGCGTAGCTGTCTTACTGTGGCGTTGTTGAAAGACAGCTGTCGCCTTCGTGCCATCCTGTCGGCTGGCACTGCGGCGTAGCTGTCTTACTGTGGCGTTGTTGAAAGACAGCTGTCGCCTTCGTGCCATCCTGTCGGCTGGCACTGCGGCGTAGCTGTCTTACTGTGGCGTTGTTGAAAGACAGCTGTCGCCTTCGTGCCATCCTGTCGGCTGGCACTGCGGCGTAGCTGTCTTACTGTGGCGTTGTTGAAAGACAGCTGTCGCCTTCGTGCCATCCTGTCGGCTGGCACTGCGGCGTAGCTGTCTTACTGTGGCGTTGTTGAAAGACAGCTGTCGCCTTCGTGCCATCCTGTCGGCTGGCACTGCGGCGTAGCTGTCTTACTGTGGCGTTGTTCGAAAGACAGCTGTCGCCTTCGTGCCATCCTGTCGGCTGGCACTGCGGCGTAGCTGTCTTACTGTGGCGTTGTTGAAAGACAGCTGTCGCCTTCGTGCCATCCTGTCGGCTGGCACTGCGGCGTAGCTGTCTTACTGTGGCGTTGTTGAAAGACAGCTGTCGCCTTCGTGCCATCCTGTCGGCTGGCACTGCGGCGTAGCTGTCTTAGCTGTGGCGTTGTTGAAAGACAGCTGTCCGCCTTCGTGCCATCCTGTCGGCTGGCACTTGCGGCGTAGCTGTCTTACTGTGGCGTTGTTGAAAGACAGCTGTCGCCTTCGTGCCATCCTGTCGGCTGGCACTGCGGCGTAGCTGTCTTACTGTGGCGTTGTTGAAAGACAGCTGTCGCCTTCGTGCCATCCTTCGGCCTGGCACTGCGGCGTAGCTGTCTTACTGTTGGCGTTGTTGAAAGACAGCTGTCGCCTTCGTGCCATCCTGTCGGCCTGGCACTGCGGACGTAGCTGTCTTACTGTGCGTTGTGAAAGACAGCTGGTCGCCTCGTGCCATCCTGTCGGCTGGCACTTTGCGGCGTAGCTGTCTTACTGTGGTGCGTTGTTGAAAGACAGCTGTCCGCCTTCGTGCCATCCTGTCGGCTGGCACTGCGGCGTAGCTGTCTTACTGTGGCGTTGTTGAAAGACAGCTGTCGCCTTCGTGCCATCCTGTCGGCTGGCACTGCGGCGTAGCTGTCTTACTGTGGCGTTGTTGAAAGACAGCTGTCGCCTTCGTGCCATCCTGTCGGCTGGCACTGCGGCGTAGCTGTCTTACTGTGGCGTTGTTCGAAAGACAGCTGTCGCCTTCGTGCCATCCTGTCGGCTGGCACTGCGGCGTAGCTGTCTTACTGTGGCGTTGTTCGAAAGACAGCTGTCGCCTTCGTGCCATCCTGTCGGCTGGCACTGCGGCGTAGCTGTCTTACTGTGGCGTTGTCGAAAGACAGCTGTCGCCTTCGTGCCATCCTGTCGGCTGGCACTGCGGCGTAGCTGTCTTACTGTGGCGTTGTCGAAAGACAGCTGTCGCCATCGTGCCATCCTGTCGGCTGGCACTGCGGCGTAGCTGTCTTGCTGTGGCGTTGTCGAAAGACAGCTGTCGCCTTCGTGCAATCCTGTCGGCTGGCACTGCGGCGTAGCTGTCTTGCTGTGGCGTTGTTGAAAGACAGCTGTCGCCTTCGTGCCATCCTGTCGGCTGGCACTGCGGCGTAGCTGTCTTACTGTGGCGTTGTTGAAAGACAGCTGTCGCCTTCGTGCCATCCTGTCGGCTGGCACTGCGGCGTAGCTGTCTTACTGTGGCCTTGTTGAAAGACAGCTGTCGCCTTCGTGCCATCCTGTCGGCTGGCACTGCGGCGTAGCTGTCTTGCTGTGGCGTTGTTGAAAGACAGCTGTCGCCTTCGTGCCATCCTGTCGGCTGGCACTGCGGCGTAGCTGTCTTGCTGTGGCGTTGTCGAAAGACAGCTGTCGCCTTCGTGCCATCCTGTCGGCTGGCACTGCGGCGTAGCTGTCTTGCTGTGGCGTTGTTGAAAGACAGCTGTCGCCTTCGTGCCATCCTGTCGGCTGGCACTGCGGCGTAGCTGTCTTACTGTGGCGTTGTTGAAAGACAGCTGTCGCCTTCGTGCCATCCTGTCGGCTGGCACTGCGGCGTAGCTGTCTTACTGTGGGCTTGTTGAAAGACAGCTGCCGCCTTCGTGCCATCCTGTCGGCTGGCACTGCGGCGTAGCTGTCTTACTGTGGGCGTTGTGAAAGACAGCTGTCGCCTTCGTGCCATCCTGTCGGCTGGCACTGCGGCGTAGCTGTCTTACTGTGGCGTTGTTGAAAGACAGCTGTCGCCTTCGTGCCATCCTGTCGGCTGGCACTGCGGCGTAGCTGTCTTACTGTGGCGTTGTTGAAAGACAGCTGTCCGCCTTCGTGCCATCCTGTCGGCTGGCACTGCGGCGTAGCTGTCTTACTGTGGGCTTGTTGAAAGACAGCTGCCGCCTTCGTGCCATCCTGTCGGCTGGCACTGCGGCGTAGCTGTCTTACTGTGGCGTTGTTGAAAGACAGCTGCGCCTTCGTGCCATCCTGTCGGCTGGCACTGCGGCGTAGCTGTCTTACTGTGGCGTTGTTGAAAGACAGCTGTCGCCTTCGTGCCATCCTGTCGGCTGGCACTGCGGCGTAGCTGTCTTGCTGTGGCGGTTGTCGAAAGACAGCTGTCGCCTTCGTGCCATCCTGTCGGCTGGCACTGCGGCGTAGCCCGTCTTACTTTGGCGTGTGTCGAAAGACAGCTGTCGCCTTCGTGCCATCCTGTCGGCTGGCACTGCGGCGTAGCTGTCTTACTGTGGCGGTTGTCGAAAGACAGCTGTCGCCTTCGTGCCATCCTGTCGGCTGGCACTGCGGCGTAAGCCGTCTTACTGTGGCGTTGTCGAAAGACAGCGTCGCCTTCGTGCCATCCTGGTCGGCTGGCACTGCGGCGTAGCCGTCTTACTGTGGCGTTGTCGAAAAGACAGCTGTCGCCTTCGTGCCATCCTGTCGGCTGGCACTGCGGCGTAGCGTCTTACTGTGGCGTTGTCGAAAGACAGCTGTCGCCTTCGTGCCATCCTGTCGGCTGGCACTGCGGCGTACCGTCTTACTGTGGCGTTGTCGAAAGACAGCTGTCGCCTTCGTGCCATCCTGTCGGCTGGCACTGCGGCGTAGCTGTCTTACTGTGGCGTTGTTGAAAGACAGCTGTCGCCTTCGTGCCATCCTGTCGGCTGGCACTGCGGCGTAGCTGTCTTACTGTGGCGTTGTTGAAAGACAGCTGTCGCCTTCGTGCCATCCTGTCGGCTGGCACTGCGGCGTAGCTGTCTTACTGTGGCGTTGTTGAAAGACAGCTGCCGCCTTCGTGCCATCCTGTCGGCTGGCACTGCGGCGTAGCTGTCTTACTGTGGGCTTGTTGAAAGCCAGCTGCCGCCTGCGTGCCATCCTGTCGGCTGGCACTGCGGCGTAGCTGTCTTACTGTGGCGTTGTTGAAAGACAGCTGTCGCCTTCGTGCCATCCTGTCGGCTGGCACTGCGGCGTAGCTGTCTTACTGTGGCGTTGTTGAAAGACAGCTGTCGCCTTCGTGCCATCCTGTCGGCTGGCACTGCGGCGTAGCTGTCTTACTGTGGGCTTGTTGAAAGACAGCTGCCGCCTTCGTGCCATCCTGTCGGCTGGCACTGCGGCGTAGCTGTCTTACTGTGGCGTTGTTGAAAGACAGCTGTCGCCTTCGTGCCATCCTGTCGGCTGGCACTGCGGCGTAGCTGTCTTGCTGTGGCGGTGTTGAAAGACAGCTGTCGCCTTCGTGCCATCCTGTCGGCTGGCACTGCGGCGTAGGCTGTCTTACTGTGGCGTTGTTGAAAGACAGCTGTCGCCTTCGTGCCATCCTGTCGGCTGGCACTGCGGCGTAGCTGTCTTACTGTGGCAGTTGTTGAAAGACAGCTGTCGCCTTCGTGCCATCCTGTCGGCTGGCCACTGCGGCGTAGCTGCTTACTGTGGCAGTTGTTGAAAGGACAGCTGTCGCCTTCGTGCCATCCTGTCGGCTGGCACTGCGGCGTAGCATGTCTTACTGTGGCAGTTGTTGAAAGACAGCTGTCGCCTTCGTGCCATCCTGTCGGCTGCACTGCGGCGTAGCCTGTCTTACTTGCTGGGCGTTGTTGAAAGACAGCTGCCGCCTTCGTGCCATCCTGTCGGCTGGCACTGCGGCGTAGCTGTCTTACTGTGGCGTTGTTGAAAGACAGCTGTCGCCTTCGTGCCATCCTGTCGGCTGGCACTGCGGCGGCGTAGCTGTCTTACTGTGGGTTGTTGAAAGACAGCTGTCGCCTTCGTGCCATCCTGTCGGCTGGCACTGCGGCGTAGCTGTCTTACTGGCGTTGTTGAAAGACAGCTGTCGCCTTCGTGCCATCCTGTCGGCTGGCACTGCGGCGTCGTAGCTGTCTTACTGAGGGCGCGCCCCTCCCTGTCCTGGCACTCGGGCGTAGCTGTCTTACTGTGGCTTGTTGAAAGACAGCTGTCGCCTTCGTGCCATCCTGTCGGCTGGCACTGCGGCGTAGCTGTCTTTCAACAACGCCACAGTAAGACAGCTGTCGCCTTCGTGCCATCCTGTCGGCTGGCACTGCGGCGTAGCTGTCTTTCAACAACGCCACAGTAAGACAGCTGTCGCCTTCGTGCCATCCTGTCGGCTGGCACTGCGGCGTAGCTGTCTTTCAACAACGCCACAGTAAGACAGCTGTCGCCTTCGTGCCATCCTGTCGGCTGGCACTGCGGCGTAGCTGTCTTTCAACAACGCCACAGTAAGACAGCTGTCGCCTTCGTGCCATCCTGTCGGCTGGCACTGCGGCGTAGCTGTCTTTCAACAACGCCACAGTAAGACAGCTGTCGCCTTCGTGCCATCCTGCGGCTGGCACTGCGGCGTAGCTGTCTTCAACAACGCCACAGTAAGACAGCTGTCGCCTTCGTGCCATCCTGTCGGCTGGCACTGCGGCGTAGGCTGTCTTACTGTGGCGTTGTGAAAGACAGATATCTCGTAAAACATCTTTGAGACATAAAAAATAGACGTCTTGTAGCTAACTCGCATAGCGCAAGATGCATAAGACCTTGAAAGACCATGGTAGACATCTATAAGGCATTTTGTGTTCAGTGGGATAGCTGCAACATGCAATCAAAAAAGCTGAAGTCAAACCTATACTGTCCAGTCATAGGTACACATCGAGTGCATTAATGGCCACCCGCCGCGGTGGCTCAGTTGCTCGGGCGTTGCGCTGCTGAGCACGAGGTCGCGGGCTCGATTCCCGGCTGTGGCGGCCGCTTTTCTGATGGAGAGGAAAAGCAAAAAACGCCGTGTGTACGAGATTTCAGCGCACGTTAAAGATCCCCAGGTGGTCAAAATTAATCCGGAGCCCTCCACTACGGCGCGCCTCATCGCCTGCGTTGCGTCGGTGCGTTAAACCCTACAATCGTATTTTGTTTCCTTCTGTTTCACCATGTACAGTCGGCCAAATCTTTAACTGGCGTGCGCGAGCGGCGACTTTTCTGTGCGTCAGCGCCTTTTTTTCTGCACTTTTCTGTGCGCTCATAAGGGGTGACGCGCTAAGGAAGGAACAGCCTAGCAGACGATGGGCACAATTAAGCGCGGCTTTCTGGGCATGCGCTTAGCCTCAAACAGCTTGCAACTTGGCTCCGTCATATGGCGCTGACGCACAGAAAAGTCGCCGCTCGCGCACGCCAGTTAAAGATTTGGCCGACTGTACCATGTCTTCCACTGTAAACCACTCCCCTCTGTAATGCCATTTGGCCCTGAGGGTATAATAAATAAATAAATAAACAAATAAATAAATTATTAATTAATTAATTAATTAATTAATTAATTAATTAATTAATTAATTAATTAATTAATTAATTAATTATTAATTGATTAATTATAGGCCGATTGAATACCATTTCCATCGTGATGCAACTTCAAAATGGCATTCACCCTTCCGCAACACGCGATTACAATGTAATCTCTTCGTCGCGAGGCATTCCGTTGAGAATGAACAAAGGAGTCCGAAGCGGCGAGGTGATGGGTCAAAGATGGGTCGGGCGGCGGCCCGGATCATATTTGTAAATGTTAGGCGGACGCTAGACACATCGCCAACACTTCTTGATGACGTGATGCGCACGCTTTCTTCGATGTCAGGCGTTCGTTACACAGCATAGCAGAAGGAGCAAAGATGTCCGAAGCGGCGAGGTGACGGGTCCAAGATGGGTTCCGCGGCGGCCTGGTTCATACTTGCCAAAGTTATGCAGGCGTTAGACACATCTCCAACACTTCTCGATGACGCGATGCACACGCGTCTGATGTGAAATAACGCTACAAACCGCTCGTTTATAGCCGTCTTCTTCCAAAATACACAACACGCCAACCACACTTTGATGTTTGTCGCCATGTTGGCTACCAACGAAGACCATGGCATGGCTTGGCTTGACTTCGTTGCAGTCTTTCCAGCTTAGATTTCTTGCTCTTCTTCCAACTCTGCTTCTTGCGGCCTCACAGGCGCAGCACTTTTAGCTCTCTTAGCTCCCATCAGGGATACGAGTGTAATAGCTTTTCCTTCACGGTAACAGCCAGAGTTACTCAATATACCAGTAACTCTGGGTAACAGCAGCGTCAGACGTCCATGTGGATTGTGATCCAAAAGAAGTAATACAACGGATCATTTAGGGATCATTCGCAATCCATTGTGGTCCAAAATAAGCTCTAGGATGGACCATTGAGGGATCATTTATAATATCTAATCCTGTGAATGTCCCGTGAACGCCCAGTATAGGATCCAGGATGTTTTGACCATTTGAGGATGTCCTCAGGACGTTTTGCGTTGTCTGGGGCGGATGTCTTTCATAAAGAAAGCATGCAGTTGCTGCGCATGATTATCAGGAAATATCATTCGTGCTGCAACGAACTTGCGCGATTGGGCATCTCAAGCGAAATCGCGTGCGCACTTGACAGCTACTGCTACGCGAAAATTCATTTAAAATGCTGTCGTTATTGGTATTTTATCCCCCGCTAAAAATCACTGGGCGTACGTACATCTCCTTGCATAATCGACCCGTTTCAAATAAATCGCGAACTGGAATAGCGCGCGCGCGGCAAGAAAATGTTGAGCAACTTCGAGAGCAGTTATTTCTTTCGAGTACGCAGCCAGATCACAACCCAAGATGCCGAAGCGGAACGCTACGGGAGGGCCGGAATTTGCACGAGGGCGAAGGAATCCAAGAGCGATAAAAATCACGTGACCAGCAACAATACGTAAAGTGTTACGCCACTAGTTTTTTTTTTTCCTGCGGGGTATGTATATTTTCTGCCATTCTTTTCTTTCTCTCGCGCGCACGTGCGTTTGCACGGCGTTGCACGCGCTCTCCGGCAAGTCGACGTTCTCATGTAACGCCGATTATTGTTCTCTGTGCCTGTTCTAGGGTCAAGCGCACAGAGCTTTTCTTGCTGCAGCT
>CM023458.1:87766659-87866659 GCA_013339765.2 Haemaphysalis longicornis | reverse complement strand
TCACCGCACCAATGGGGCAGGGAGACATCTAGTGTTCTTGGTATCGGACTTTATTTGTTCATTGTTCAGATTTATTCCGACTTGATGAGATTGTTTCACCTCACCTCTCTGCTGAGCTCGCAGCCTGCCTCCCCAGTCGGCAGGGATGCAGCAAGTTGGACACTCCACCTGTAGTCCATGCTCACTCTTGGGGTAAACTATCAGCACTTGTTTCTGGTGTCGGTACCACAATTCAGATGATCATTCCCAGCACGAGTTTGGCATCCATCATCATCTTTTTAATGGTGTCCTTGCGAGATCAAGATCTCTGCCCCATACGTGGGCACGTAAGTATGCATTGTTGGCATTTTTTTTACAGGCAACCAACTGTGAATTACTTGCGAGTGCTCCCTGAATGCATAGTGCATATTCCATGCCCATTTCCTAGTTCTAATCAACACTGACGGCCTGTTCAGGATATCCTTTGGAGCATTTCACGGCATTTGCATAATGGCCAGCGTGTTGCTTGGCAGTTAGCTGTCCACTATTTTGATACGCACACTTAATTCTAGCACAAATATTTTATCATGCAATTTGGGGTTACAACTCTGTCACGTTAAAAAAAAAAAAAAAAAGAACAGTCCCGCAGCAACAACAAAAATTGCTCGGGCACACAAGTCAGCTTGCGTCCTCTGAATGCGAATGCATGATAGCTCCGGCTGGCAATACCTATCAAATATTTTGCTGGTCTAGACCGCAGATGTCATGAAGCCACCATGCTATATTGGTACCAAACCTGAAAGAAAAAGCAGAGCTGAACCCACAAAAGCACAAAACCACGACATATAAAGCACACCTGCCACTGCAAGCCCACAACGCCATCGGTGGATGCATGCTTGCCGTCTCTCACTTGACTGGCTACAATTGGCAGAAACAATTCTCGGTCAAAACAAATGCACCAGCACTAGTCTTAGGCACCGTGAAGGCTCAGCTATGACCTTGTGCATGCGTGCTGTTTAACTTCTTATCATTTTCGCCCACCTCAACCTGTGGCCTCGATTGACCTGAGGAATCTCTCTTCGCAAAGCGCATGTTCTAAGGTGCTGTTTGGAAGGAAAAAAAAAGCTGAAATTTACTAATTTTGAATTTTTTTTTTTGCAAGCCATAATACAGCCACAAACATTAGTGAATAATCTCCAGAGTTCCCCGAGACAAATTCTGAAATCTGCTGGCAGGGCAGTTTCAGACTGGGCTGTGGATTGTTTCTGGCCAGAGGACCTGCTTTTTTTACATTAATGAGACGATTTCATCACTGCGCGCACACACAGAATAGTGTTTCTGCATGCACGTGGCTGCACTAACACTCTGTGGCCTTGACTGTTATTTGGAATGAGGATTCAGCTCTTCAGTCCACAATGCACGATAAAAACAACGAAACAAGGTTTAGAAGGAAGCAATGCTGGCAGTGGGAGAAAGAATGCCCTCTGCCTCGAACACCTCAGTCCACCTTTATTCATCGGTGCTGATTCGGCGCAGACACCCAGTCTTGTCGGTGTCACAAGTATGAAGCTACTGCTCTAGTGTAGAGTCCTCGACATTGTACAGCTGCAGGCT
Source organism: Haemaphysalis longicornis (assembly GCA_013339765.2). Taxonomy (NCBI): domain Eukaryota; kingdom Metazoa; phylum Arthropoda; class Arachnida; order Ixodida; family Ixodidae; genus Haemaphysalis; species Haemaphysalis longicornis. Next base: position 87,865,066 of record CM023458.1, on the reverse strand, counting down.
CTCCTGCAGTGCTCGTTTGTGACGTCCAATCACACACACAAGTCACCACATGCATGGAGCTGCTCTTTCACAACACCAGGGGGTCACACAAAGTCGGGCATGTTGGCCATGGTCCGGAAGCCTTCACGGACCATGGCAGCTGCCCATGTCTCATCGACAGACTCCAGCCTGGCCACCTCTTCCACCAGCTTGGGATGGCGATGGACTTGCTCCATGGCCAAGGCACAGTGCCTAGAAGCATGGAAAGACAAAAAGGGAAAGGGTGGAGCTTAATTCCGTAGCGTTACTAAGCTCACCGAGTCATTTTCCCTGGGCGCTAGCCATGTGCTATCAACCGCGCTCACCTAATGCCCACGGAACTGGGCAATGGTGCCAACCAGAAACTAGAATGGCGGGAGCAAGATACACACTCGCTGCTCAGCTGAAGCTGAAATCGGGTGCAGTGACAGCAGGGGCGTGGAGAGGAGGACAATGATAACACGGGCATGGCGCTGATGAAAGAAAGGATGTGCGATTGCAGCAAGCGCTGCGCCTACGCAGTAAGGTGCAAATTTGTATCGCATAAGGCACACCAAGCTCCACTAGAGAACATTACGAAATCAGTTAAGCTGGCTTACGCTTGACTACCAAAAAGGTTGCAGGTGGGTGCTGTGGTCTTCCAGTGTCAGCACCACTTGGGAGTGAAAGCGTGCTCTTTAGGCGCGAGTGTGATCTCCCGCTGCTCTGAGGAGTGCTATTTTCGCTGCACACATGCTGAATTTCTCGTGTTAGAACGAGAGCTGGGCAATTTTTTTTCTCGTCTAATGAAAGCATATGCTCTAGTACCTGTCGGCAAGTTCGGCTCAAATATAGTCGCTAGTGAGGTCATTTTTGCCACTGCTTCTCTTGTCATCTGCTAGAGCCAGGTTATCTGGTAGGCGCACCGCTCGACTAGCCAAGTGCCCCGCGTTTTCACACGATGAAACGTGTTGTGAGGCGGTTGTCTGCTCCGATAACCTTCCACTTTTCACGTGCTGCCATTTCATAGGCAACGGGACAGCTGTTCAATTTGCCACAAGCTATTTTTATGTCGTTGCTCCGTGGCAGTTTTTTCATGTGTTCACACTCAAGACTTCGATTCTGACCACTGAAGTAGTCAGGTGCCTGATTTCAAGATTTCAAGATTAATTTCAACATGAAATTTACCATACATTTGTGTGTGTGCAGTTGCTGAGCTAAAAGCTGCAATAGCAGCTTGACGAGGCCCAGCAAGATTATGACTGATATGCGAGATACCTTTAAAAAGCGCATGCCATTTAAGGGCTCTCAGTGAAAACCCGCACTATCCACTTTGCTGGTTTTTCAAGAAATTTCTGCTCACCAACATTCACACCTGACTGCGGGAAAATTTTCTGTGCTATATAAAAGCTGCATTGACTAGTTTGTAGTAAATAAAAATAGGCCGTGTTTAATATAAAATATTTTAAAATGCAACAGCACCCAACCGCATTGCCTAACAACTTCATTACCAAGTTCTTTTGCTACATGGGAGATCCTGTTAACATACCGAAGTGCCCAAAGCAGCATGAAAAGGAGGGGATACGCCTTAGCTTTCATATACTACTTAGAATTTGAACAGATGGAAGAGCGATAGTGCAAGTGCAGCAACGGAAGCAAAGATGTGCCACCTTGCGTTACCCTTGGAACCACAGTAGTCTATGGTTGTTGCCTTTCTTTGAGGTACCATTACCCACAAAATGTGCAGAATTTTATGGGTGAATGTTTCTCCTGCACCTTCTTGCTACTGCTGCGTGGCCGACCATGCACAAATTATTGAGGATTAGCCTTGGCTTCATGTTTTACCACCTTAGACAACGCAAAACGAACTGCACGCATCATGTCTGATAACGGGCTTTTCAGCATTCCCAAGTTGAAACAGACGCCCGCTAAACCGGCAGGACGCTTCTGACAATCGCACACAGATAGCACCTGCACAGCTACTTGTCCTGACCAAGCACCGTTTGTCGCACCCTACGCCTGAGTTCGAAGAATGCCACTGTTTGTATCCAAGACAGCCGCTTCACGAGAAAGAACAGGCGCTGGGCTTGCACTGGCAAATTTGAGATTCTCTTTTCTTCAGTAACTAAACTCAACGGCCCTTCCAGCACTAAGCACCAATGTTGCTCAGATCTACACAGGACTGCCATTTTCAAGTGGAACACCTAACCGGCAAAATCTCCACGACTCCCACCGACAAAGAGGGCATGTACCTGTCTCGCCGGACACCCCTGACGAAGTCGGCGGCGGCCGTCACCAACCCCTGGTTGCGGCACATCACGTTCCACACCCGAAACCAGTAGACCTCCGCTGTCTTGTCCACCGACCCCATGTCGACACTGAGCAGGGCGTAGTTGTTTCCGATGCCCAGGGACAGCCTTTGCAGGAAGGCATGCTCCGCGTACGGGTTCTGGTCGACCTCAAACTTGACCCTGCTGATGTTCTTGCTGCTGTTGATTGCTTCGGCCAGGGGCTTGGCAAAACTGGTGAAGTGCGACCTGACTTGGTCCACCCGAATGCACACCTTCGTCAAGCTGGTGTTGATAGCGACACCCTTGGCTATAGTGTCTTCTAAGCCATTTAGGGAACCTTCCCACGCAGCGCCAATCCTCAGTGTCTTCAGCGTACGAGTGTCTCGCAAGAAGGTGGTGAAAGCCGAGGAGAATTCACGGCCGCCTTTAATGTCACCAAGCTCAAGCTGTAGCGATTTTATGTGGCCGAGTGATGGCAGATGCTTTAAAAATTCACAGACTGCATCGCTATTACGATCATCGGCATACACAACAGCTTCTGAAAACGCCTTGCAGTCAAAGATCTTTTCAGGGCGGTCAACCATGAGTGAAGCTTTGAAGGAAACCTTCTCTTCTGCGTCAGTTTCTTCCAACGCCGCACTAACGTCCACCACTAGAGGAGTACTCCCATCACGTGCTTCAATAGTCAGCATCTTTAGGCTGTCCTTTGTTGGCAATGCCTCAAAGAGTGCTTTCCACTGCTGGACATTCCAGAACTCGATGGGCAGAGACACTCGCTCTAACGTGTCATTTTGCACAAGAGCCTTGTGCAAGCGGCCAAAGTCTGACTCAGTCGGGGGATCTTCTACCTTCAGATCCGAACAGTACTCATGTTTGCAGGACACAGCGAAGCTTCGCAGGACCCTGTTTTTGGCAAAAATCTTGGCCATCAGTCGGATGGCGGCTCGATCAACTGGGAGACCCTTAAAGCTGGCACTAACTACACTCTTGTTCTCCACCAGGCCTTCAAGAATCCACTGCAGGCAAGTGTATACTTTGCGGTCTGCCGCAAAGCTCAGAGTCTTCAGCGAGGCGGTGTTCTTCAGGAACTCTGCAAACAGCGCCCGTGCAGCGGGTGTGGCCTTGGCAACGGTGGAATCGGGCAATGCGAGCTCTTCCAAAAAGCGGTTCTCTCCTAGTGCTCTGAAGAAGTCTTCAACACTGGGACCTTTGAGGGACATGCCCGAAATCCGGAGAACTGTCAGTGACGTTGAAGTGCGCAACAAGTGGGCCAGCTTGGACACTAGCGATTCTGTAGGCTTCAGGTAGCCTGTGCACTGAAGCTCTCGCAGGTGGGTCATGGAGCGTATGTCAGGTGCTTGGTCTTCGCGGGCACTGCAACCACCAAACGAGAGTTTCAAACTCCTCACGTGCAAATTTCCTTGAAGGGCATCACAAACCAGATGGCTATACGGCTCCAAGTGAGGAACATTGACCTCGACGCACAATATACAGCGGTGCGTTTTCAGCAACCAGTACACAAGGGTATAGATTTGGTGATGCCGCTGTTCCGAGGGGTACTCCATTAGGGTAGTCTCGCAAAAGAACACCAGAGAAAGGTTCCCGTAAGCTCCCGTCATCTCTCGCAGCTGCAGTGAAACCTTGCACAGGAACTCGTTCCAGGCTGACAGGTGGTCGAAGATCTGACATACTCTGCCTTCGGCAGCAGTGCAAGGAAGCTGGCAGTCCAGAGTGGCTCCAGTGAAGTGGCCTTTTAGACGCTTCAGAACGGCCAGCGAAGCCAGTTCTCCAGGCTTGCCACTCTTTGGCGCCTCGGAATCTTCTTCCGTAGGGCTGTCGTTATCCATGGGGTCCTCTTCAACCTTCTCATTGCCTTCAGAGTCCTCCTCTGGGCTATCAAAGTCCCTGAAGTCCTCGTCGTCAGGGCTCTCAAGATCTGCAGAGTCTGGCGAAAAGCTAGGGGCGCTTGCGGGATTGTCGAAGTCCTTTTCTGGGTCCTCGGAATCCGCAGAGTCCTCTGTAAGAGAAGCAGGCATGATGCATGCATTTAAAGACTGGAAAATCAAAACCGCCTGTCAGTGACATCAGCCCTTCTAGCAAAACCATTCCTGCTCTCTAAAGTAATTAACTGGGTCTTCAAAAGTAGATTACAGCTAGCCCAAACCTGCACGCTGGGCATTTGCCATGCATGTCAAAGTACACATATTATGCAAGTACATATGCGCGTCTGTATGTGCATCACTCGCGTCGACGTGAGCAGAAACTTGTAAGAACGAAATTTATCACCATTTGAACACTGAGACACAGACAATTCTGCTTGCCCTGCTCCACACAAAACAGACTGCACATTCCACCGTCTCATCCAACATACCCTGCAGGTGCTCCAGTGAGTGCATAAGCGTGGCCACCGTCTCCAATCCTTTGCAACCTTGTCGCGTGCTACGTTTCTGCACCCCACTTGGCTCCCGTAGCCTATATTGGGTGCTTACTAAAGTTGCCAAGCATGATGCGTGCACTACACAAGACATAATCCGTACTTTGTTATTCCCAGTAAAAACAATAAGGGTTAGGTTAATGAGAGGGCAGGAAAAAAAACCAGTGAGTAGAATGAGAATTCACTATTGGCAGTTCCACAACAGTACTTCATCCAACTGTTCCCCTAAGCATCTTTACTGCAGCTTACTATTCACACGTTGTACACCCACTGCTCCTAGCAAGCTCGCATCTGGAACATTACAAATGAATGAGTGGAAGAGAGGAGGGAAGGTGGTTTACGAAACTGCACAGTTAGGTGTAAGTTTAAACGTACCCTTGCACGGTGCATGCCTGCTTTGGGGAGCCCCACCCAATAGGGCAAACCACCAAACCGGCGGGATCAAAGCAGGCAGGAGAGGGATACGCACCTTCTTTGAATGCGCCCCAGTTCGCCAGCAGCCGAGCCATTAGTTCGCTGAATGCCATCGCCTGGTGGGGACCAGGCAGCGCCCTGGGCTGTGCCCCTGGCCGCTCCTCTGGGGCCAAGCTGCACACACGGCACAAGGGGGCCGTTGGCAACACTGCAGAACCTACACAGGTGGCTAGGAAGCACCCACAGCAAACTTCGCTGCATCTCGAATGATAGTGACGAGGGGACTGCTTCTGGCCCAGCAGGGCTCCTCTGGATAAGCGACACGCCTTTTTGGATCAACCAGCCCAAGGGGGAAATTCAGTCGGCTGCCTGTCCCCCTCCACATGCCTCACGAAACGTGAGAAGTGACTGGCGTCATCAGCACGAATGCTGTACTCGGGTACAACTTAAGAACGGAAGTTGCCTCTGTGCCTAATCACAGCAGCCGGATGTTACTCCACATGGCACAAGTAGGGCGTTACTGGGAAGGTTTCGAACGTGGCACTAGCCGTTTCCTTGACTTTTCGGACTTAACATGCTTATAAACTACTGCAGCGACAAGCAACCTACGTGAGAAAGGGCAGACGATATTGCGCGTTCATAGCAACCTGCTTTCGAAATGCACGCCCGTCGACATCCTGGTATGTTGCTTAGGTGGAGTGACACCGTGCACGAGCTATTGCCATTCTTAACTTTCTCCTGAGTATACCAAAATGGCCGTCCCCACAAACGGAGAGTCGGGAAGAAGTGCGACAAACAGCAGAAGGCTTTCCGCTCTGCACGTTCCAGCTGCACAGCATAGCATGCACACACTTGAGAAAGGCCCGACTCCCACAGCCCTGTGCCATCTTCTGGCAATGAGAGGGAGGGGTGGAAAAGCCACACCTGGCAGGACCGTTCCTCCTCGTGCACCGTGGTCGTTTGGGTGCCTTGCGCTGGCTGCCGGATGCGGAGGCCCCTCCTGCACCTGCACGGAGGACAGAGAGCACAGTGACCCAAGACACTCTCTTCATTCACAGGGACACAGACAGATGAATTAGAAGCACCCGAAGCTACACATGAAGCAACTACCTGTGTGCACCAAGATTTCAAACCCATTTGAAGAGTTTCATGCTCAGCCAGATTGTGGGAATCACCGCGTGACAGAAAACTCCCCCGTAGGCACTGGCGCTCGAAGAAACTGCCACATGCACCCGATGCAGCGAAATGAATGTGGCGATGAGAACACTGGCAGGGCAACTTTAAGATTCATGTGCAACGGAACTGTTTGTACTCAATACAATGTGCTTAGGTTAAGTGGCTGTGACAGAAGAAAGGTAGTCTGGAATGTCTTTGGACACAAAAAGACCTTTTGCAGCTTTCTAGCTAAAAATAAGTAGAAACAATACCACCTTTAATCATGTAACTACACTACTTATAAAGAGCCCATGCAGACAAAGTACAAATTTGTTTTATACAAAAGATTGGGTGTTTTATACTGCCTCCAGCGCTTGTCCAGGAGCAAACGATGCTTTATTCACTGAGAAATTTGTCAAGTTAATCTAAAATTTTGATTCTCACGCCAAATCATGTTTCGTGACGCCTACCATGACGGAACAAGGAGGGGTCTTCAAGCAAACTTCAAGTGTGCTGTTTAGACTGCATTAGTCCTCCTAGATGGCGCCACCATACTGCACCAGGCTGTTCTCTGCCTTTGCGTTTGATCATAATTGTACTTGGCTTTTTTTTTTTTTTTTTTTACGGTAGGTAGTGATCGTTTCGGAAAACGTTGGGTGTGTTCTACAAATAGGGTCACGTAAGAAAACGTTGCTCACGCCAATCGGCCAGTGTCGTCTGAAACAAATTCGAAAGTGCCGCACTGCTGAGCAGCTAAAACAAGCATAGTGCATGCAATACCAACAGCAGTACGCATCAGTACTTGTATGTTTAGATGCACTTCGGAACTTCCACTGTTATTTCCCCCATTCTTACTGCTACAAAATGAATATGCATTACACTTCAGCAAGAATCGCCCGTTCTGCAAGCTTATAAGCCCTGCTGAACTTGCATTTGCTTTTGCCGGCCTCACCCAATCGCATGGCAGTGCATATTACGTACCATATTCTACTGCGAGAAATGAACTAGTGAGTCGGGTGACCGTTCCCTCTTTCCCTTAATTATATAGCTTATCTGCGCGAAGTTTGCATTAAAGTGGTGTCAGTAATATTCTAACGAGGCAATCTTTCAAATTAACCAAACCTGTGTTGCGTCTGCACGGCCCCTTTAAGAAAAATCATCTTACTGCTATACCAGGAGTTAATCTCGTTTCAGAGCTAAAGCAAAGCAGTTAAAAATGGCCATAATAGACTCTTTGCAGGAAGGTGGGCCACACTGAGGATTCAGCGGTGGCAACACTGGTCCTTAACGCAATGACGCCATGATAAAAGAAGCGTCGCACCGGAACGCGTTTTTCGTTCCGTCGCTTTCTCCATTCTGGTCAGCTCATAAAGAGATATTTTTGGTTGCTTTGTATACGCTGCTAGTGCTCTTGTAGCATTATAAGGCACGATGGCCACGCACTGCTGCGTACCTCTTTGCAAGTGCTACGTTTACGGGCAGTGATGCTGGGCGAAAGGTACGTACGACGCGACACCTTCCGAGTCTCCCGACTTAATTTGGCAGTCTCGAGGGCAATGCGTCTTTTTTATTACACTATCTTGACAGCTTTGTTCCACATCCAGTCAGGACTGCCACCCTTATTAGCCCCAAACATTTAGGCAGCAGAGTTGTTTCGGTGCAGGCGAATTCGAGCCTGCATTCGTGCTTCCCTCTGCCGACGCTGACGGGTGTTTCGACATCTGTGAACCAGAAACACGCTTGTCTTGTTTTTGTGGTACAGCTTCACGTGCGGCTCATGACTGTTGAAGCTTTAACGTGAACATTAAGGCAGGACAGTTGTGTCGGTGCAGCCAAATATTCAAGCTTGCAGGCGTGTTTGTTTGACTATTCAGTGGCAGATCGGAAATGCGGTCTAGGACTTTATTTTTTGTCTTTACATTATGCGAATTTCGTTCTTCGTGGTTTTAGCGGTGCAGCGATCACGCCAAACTCAAACTGAATTAGAATACTGCTTTCTACAAATCTCTATGCAAGCTTCCCCCTAATGCAATGCACGAATTGTGCTGCTTATGTGGTACATGTGGAAGATTCATGCCGTTTATAACTTGCATAGCTTATTTTAAGCATGTGCCCTATCAAGTGTTTTTGACTGACATACGAACAAAAGAAGGATGGATAGCAGCAACCAAGAGAGACGAGGGACAGTATTTTACTGTCTGCAAGGCAGCAAAAGTTGGTTCACCTTATATGTAAAACCGCACATTTGGAGGGGACAGGGAAAAGAAGAGACAGGACGAGCACAGACACTCTGCGCTCATCCTGTCTCTTCTTTTCCCTGTCACGTCCGAATGCGCACTTTTACATACAAGATGAAGAACCAACAAGCCCAACAACATGCTTTACTGAGCTTTGTTCGGCACATTTCGTGGAGACAAGAGCAGTGTTTTTATGTAGGCTTTCGTCCTTTCCGCAAGTGGTTTAGAAATTTTGAACTGTCACGTGAGCGCTCAGCAAAGAACGGACCCCTCACAGCCTGTCCATAGTGGCCAGCCGCCACTAGATAGGGCAAGGGCACGGTAAGGCTATTCGTTTTTCGTAACAAATCCTGCATTCGCTTGCTGCTATTCGTCATCCGAGACGAAGGTATTCCACGCTGCAATTGTAGGATTTTGTAGGGTCTGTCAGCCGACTACCTGGATCGTCGAAAATCCAAAACATGCTGCTTGTCAAACAAAGGAAGAGTAGCAAGGGTATTTTCTCACCAAGTTATAAAACAACTTCACGACAAGCACATGCCATCATTACGCCGCAGCAGATGTTAGCTGCTCTGCGTTTGCTGCCACTTCGCTGTTTTTGCTTCCTTTATGGTGGCGGTGCACAGTGTTGCTGGAATGGCTTACTGCTCCACCGCTAACGCTCGGGCCATTGAGAAGTTTAGCTGCCAATTTCTTCGCTTGGCAACACTGGAAACGACCACGGACATAGCGCGGCTTGTGCTACAGCGCCCGCACGTGGATGGAGAAAAAAAAAAAAAAAAGCGTGCGTTGTCTGCTCCGTTTCAAACCGATTCTCAATGGTGGTGTCAACAGAGATATTATTTCTTTATTTTTGTGCTTTCGTAAGTTATTAATTGCTATCTTAACTCCGGTGTTTAGGTTGCGATTGTTTCTGCCTCAGGTTGCGAATGCGTGGCTCGCACGCTCCGGCACAGGTAGGTCCGAACTAGGGTGAGAACAGCAGTTTGGCCTACAGCCATTGTACAGAGTAGCCCCGACTAATCTAGAAAGCCGATCAAGCGGCTTTTCAGTTTCAGCTTGCATAAAGCCGTCTCTTCCCATCCGGATAACTTTTGCTTCGTATGTATATCATTGGGCTCCTTTGGGATAACAAATTTACGTAAGCACCAAATACCATGTTTTCATACCCAGGTTGTCGAGCGGCAAAGGCATAGTTTATTTTGATCCAAAGATGTGGACCAATGTAAAACCAAGATCCAAAGCAGTGATGCCATGGGGCCTATTGGGGAGTTTCGCAGAGCCCCTTTTTGGACGTAACCAGTGGGGAGTTTCGCAACTGCATATCAAGTAACCTTGTGAGTGAACAAGGTACAGACGGTGCCACTCGCAGAACTGCCTGCATGGTATGCGTGGCTCGCCAGTGAATACAAGGTACAGTATTTAAGACCAGGGTGAGAACTCCAGGTATTGAAAGCAGTCACAATGCCAAAATTTTGCCAGTGAGTGACGTGCGGTTCCAGTTTTCTCCGAACTTTGAAAGCAGTCAATGCTTTCAGCACCACAGTTGTGATCAGTAGAATATGACAACTAAATGCCGTAATTCACCACAGACATAACCTTTTCAATAAAATGGCAAATGATGCGCCGAAGCAAGTGTAATGACAAATCCCATACAAGAAGTGTCTGTTTTTGTAAAGGCATTTTCATAACCATGAGATGGGTTTACTGCCAACACTTCTATCCCATACAAGTAGATGAATTCTTATCAAACTGTTTTTGTAAAGGCATTGCAGCTAACAGTTGCTATTAGTTCGGTATGGGTTTACCTTGTAACTGAAGGGGCATATTCTTATCAAACTGATAGGTTTGGGTAGGTATTAAGCAAGCTGCAGCAGGGCAATGCAGTTGCTATTGTTCGGTAAACCTTGTGAACTTTAAGAGGGGCATACTATCGAGTCATGTAATGGACATGCAGCTCTTTCCATGTTGGCAATGACGAACAGCTCAACGGTAAGGACCTGCCGCGTGGTTTTCATTGCACGCAACTCTGACTAAGTGGGTTCAAATATCTCCAAGGAGTTCTGCTTTCTCTTTTTTTCACAGAGTGCAAATAAGGGTGTGGGATCCCTTTCCTGGATCGGCAGTACATTAAAGAAGGCACCATAAATTCTGATAAAAACAAACGTCAGCCCGGCCAGAGCACGAGGACAGAGCGGTGGGTCGCATGAAACACATATCGTCACCTAAAGTTGCAGTGCTCTTCATGAAATAATGCGACATCGCGAGCTGCCCTTGTGCGGCCGATATCAAGCGTCAACAGCACTCGACGTGGGTTCAAATAAGCAGTTCACTACAGTTTGGGTCGAACACACCTTAAGAATCAGAAAACCAATGCATGACCATTCCCGTTGCCAGTGAGCTTCCTAGACTAGATTCTCTCTAAGAAGTTCAGAAAAGGTGAAACATGTTACTCTTCATGGCTCCTTTAAGAGGGGCATAATGCGCGACTTATTTTGTTTACAGCAAACTCTTAACACCCAATTTCAAACATGTTGTGCCTATAAGTGAGTCTCGGCTACTGCCTCTGGCTTGTTATTTACTTGGAATGGAGTGCTTGCGCTCACGACAAACGGCTTGTTGTAAGTTTTTTGTTGCTGAAAGGCATGTCGCATGCAACATGACATTTGCCGTGTGGAAATGTCATTGCTTACCCTGTAATAAGAAATTCAACATATTCACTGCATTGTCCTGGCCAGTGATCATCTCAAAACTAGTTAACACAGGTCTGGAAGGTGACTGCCATGTGCTATGCCCTCTTCCCATCCGGATAAGACGAGACTTTAATTTGCAGAGGGGCTTCACTGCAAGTAAGGCAATCGTAAACATACTGGCAACAGCACCCCTCTTTGTGAGCTCAGAGGGGCACAAAGGCAGAACCATGGCATGCATGTAAACATACTGGCAACAGCACCCCTCTCTTGTGAGCTCACCAAAGGCCACCGGCATGGTCTGCATGGAATCAACATGTGGTGACATCTCCTTGCTTATGCCTTCTTACCACTGGGCTGGTTTTTCTGATGGGGAGAAAGGAGACCATGACGGGACAGGTGGTCTTTCACATGAAACACCACAGTGCAGTAATGGAAGCGAGGTCTCCTTGCTTAAAAGCTGCACAGACGGAAATGGGGAGAAAGGAGACACGTCACGGCACACGAGGCAGGGTCATGAAACACAATCTACCAAAGTGCGCGAAATAATAAGCGAGGTGGAAAAGCTGCACTCGGAAATGTTCACAAGCTTTCCTGAACTGCATGCTTCTGATGACTCTGCTGGCACACCGGACAAAGGGGTTTCCCGTGTGCTTGTGGACTGCTGGCCTGAATGGAGTGCTGCGTCACGACGCGGCTGAGATTGGCGAGGTGGTTTTTCGACCCCAATTGTCGCTATGGGACTGCGAGTGCTGGTATCACAGACATTCACGCTGAAGCACCTTTTTACCAATCCGCGAAAGGTGCGTCTAGGAACCCTCAGCTTAGCACAGCTGTCTGCATTGAGTCGACTCGTACTGACAACTCACACGACGCACAAATAAGTCGACTAGCCGTCACTTTGGTCGCCCACCTGCTGTAAGACCTCCACATTACAAACGCCTGCAGGCTATCTCTACTTTTGTTCAACCTCAGAACGTAGCACAAAGAAAGCTTCCACGTCAAAGAAAGTTCCGGCCACACAAGAACAAAAACATGCAGCGGTCAAAGGCCCGCGCCATTTGGAATGCCGGCAAAATTCGATAATCGTACGCGAATGCGTTGGAAGTGGCATCAACGCTGGCACATGGGCAAGCTACGCTGATTTATTACTGCGGCCCAAAACACGCGAACAGCACGAATGACGCCGAAACGTGCGTGGCGTGCTCGTTGCACACCAAAGACAGGCACAGCCCGTACGGAAATTTATACATTTGTATGTTTAAGCGCGCAAGATGATTCTCAAACGTACACAAACAGAATACACGGAACGTCAGTTGTGCCCCCGTTGTCTGTACGCCAATAGTCTTCTTTTAGAGGGGGTTCAAGTAGCAGAAACTTCGAACGGTATAAAAAAGTGCATGTACGAGTTTTAAGTGTCCACACGAGATCATAAGCCACGATAGTTACAAGAAACTTACCTTACTGTCACACGTCTTTGTTTGACATTACCGCGCAGCATGAGCGCACGTGCGCCGGCCGTGTGGAGTTCGCAGCGCAACCGCGCAACTTTTGGCGCGTATTTGCGTTTGCGTATTTTGGGCTACTAACTACTAACGCTAAACATAAAAATACATTATCTATTCTGAAATAAATGGCATTGTGGCAGACGTAAATAAGCCAAAATGAACCAAATAACCATATAAAAGCCTAAAATATAAATTATAACATCTTCTGAAGGGAGTACTGACGCGAACGATTTTGTCACATTTTTTTCGCTGCTTACCAGCCCACTAATCTTTTTACATTTAACAACGTGTGGGTCCAAGCTCGTTGTTAATTATCACTGTACAAATTTTTGGTCTAAATTTTTTGTCTTGAAATTTGTATATTTACAGGCTCGCTTATTCGTGTCAGTTTCGGTTTCGCTCGTGACGTCACCGTTCTCGTCGCACCACTGCCAGTCTGGAGGCGAACGCGGCCGTGACCCGATACGTACGTAGCAGGCAGCGAGCGCCAACCGCGCGTCGGCTACATCCCGGGAGCCCTGACGTCAGCGGTTTGGTGCCAGGGGCAGATAGCGTCATGCTGGCCCGCACTGAGCTTTCTCGTGCGCGCAGATTAAAATGGATTTAAAACATGTTATATTGTCTGTTGAAACTTGCTGGGAGATATCGCCTTATAAAAAGGAAACATTTCGAATAGTTATCTCAGCTCTGAAATTTTGTGTCAGTACTCCTTCAAAACTGAAGATGGGGGATCAACTGCTGCATAAATGAAAACTAGCAAAGCCAAAAACGAAGCAGTTGCCGCACAGAGCACGCTAATAAGCGCTTTTACAAGGCATGCTTAACGAAAAACTTTTATGAAGCACCTAGTGAAAGAACTGTACAAAAAGCAAGGTGCGCGCGATTAAATGTCGATTCTAGGTACGTGCGTTGCACTTAATAGAAAATGAAGTGTTCTGTAGTTTCCGGCTCAACGCAGAAAGGACATTCAAAGCATAAATATTGGGGCTACGATGAAACCAAGCCATATTTATGCCGATAAAAACTTAATGGGGGTAACGGCAGTGTTGTGCCCGCCTTTCATTCTTAGTTGCGCCAACAAGCAGGTTTTCCTCCTTTCTCGATCTTACATTCAAGTTTTCTGTTCCTTTGGTTTCCTTGCTTTTTGTCATCTCAGGTGAACTAATTTTCGCAGGACGCTTCTTGGCCAAACCCCCGTGGGTATGTGCAAGATCCGAGCTTATCACCACCGTCATTAACGTGCAGGATCAAGAAACACGTATTATACCTAGAACCAGATGATGTTCTGCTTTATTCCATGCTTCATTTTGTTCTGTACTATTGGGCAGAAACAAGCTGCAGTAATTCGTTTCACTTTCTCTTCTCCAGCTTTACCAACTGCTGCCGTCTAGAGGCAGGTTGTCGTTCTCCTCTTGCAGCAAGAAATTGGGATCGACCGTTTGGTATAGAAGTTGAACCTTGAAAACTATGGCCCGTCTCTATGAATTGTTGGTCGAGTGGTAATTCACCCATAGTCAGTGTTATATCCGTTAGTCGTGCAAACCCTGTTGTGCAGTGCTGTTGCCATGTTCCCGATGAGCCAGGAACCATTCCTTTCTCTAAAAGACATTCTACCTGTTCAGAATATGACGAATAATAGGCAAAACACGAAACAGCGGTCGGCGCGTGGTGTGGTGCTAGCTTTACCGAGCACTTCATAACTGAAGGCTGGGTTCACCAAATAACTAAAAGCGTCACACCCTGCATGACACACCGAGATTGCGTCAAATTTCAACACACCCGCGCTCTGAGAAAACGCTATGCAAAGAGGGGCACCCTCCGCTGAGAGCCCACGCCATTGGTGGATGCATGCATGACTGTCTCATTTGACCGGCTGCTTGGCGAGCCTGTGGGTCAAAGTCCAAGCTCAGACAACATTTCGAGAGCTGGGGGCAGCGCAATGAACAGGACGAAGCGAAGGCGAGACGAACACAAGCGCTTACGTTTCTCTCGTATTCGCTTCGTCCAGTTCATTGCGCTCGAAGTTAAGTTATGTACCAACCGGCTCAAGCTTCAACTCTTCTCGGACAACGGCAACCGAATCCCTCACGAAAAAGGTTACCCCCCCCCTCATCGTTCTCATCCAGAATCCAAACTGCCTTAGTCATCTTCAACTCAGCCAAAGTCCAAAGGCAATGCCCGCACAACGAACCCAAAGTAAATGCCTGATGGTGCAATCAGATAGACGTCGGCTTCATAACACGAAGGGCCCATGCTCGATTACAACCGTGAGAAGTGGTTCTTTCCTGTTTAATCGCCATCACATGCCCTCACATTGTGTAAAGTTGGCTTTCCTCTGGTGCATTTTGATTACGACACTGCCATCAGTGACACTAAGGAAGATTTGCTTTAAAACCGACATCATTATTTCGACTTTTTTTCCAGCCTCATATCATTCCCATAACACAACCAGTAATCTTAGTGAAGATTGCTTCGAGTTCATCCACACACAAAATCTGCAATCTTTCCAAACTAGGCTGTGGTTGTAAGGCCCACTGGATCGTGTTCCCCACTAGAGGACATGCTTGTCTTCAAATATACAAGAGGTTATCATTGCGAACCATACCTCTGCATCCACGCTCATGAACTTAAAAGGCCGTCTCCACCAACTTTCTGTGGCCTTGCCTGTTATTTGTAATCACGACCAGTCGCACGCACGATGAAAACAACGAAACAAGGCTGAAAAGGAAGCAAGGCTTGGCAGCAGCAGCAGGAGCACCCTCTGCCTCAAACATCCCAGTCCACCTTTATTCATTGGTGCTCACTTGGCACAGACACCCAGTCTCGTCAGCTCCGCGAGTACGACAGTACTGCTCTGATGTAGAATCATTGACATTGCACAGCTTCAGGTAGCCCCTCCCTCTGTAGCGCTCGTTCAGGACAGTCCAATCACACATGAGCTGCTCTTTCAGCACACCAGGGGGTCACATGAAATCGGGCATGTTGACCATGGTCCGGAATCCTTCCCGCACCATGGCAGTCGCCCGTGCCTCGTCGACGGACTCCAGCCTGGCCACCTCTGCCACCAGCTCCAGATTGCGATGGACTTGCTCCAAAGCCAGAGCGCAGCGCCTGCAAGAACGGAAAGACAGAAGGGAAGAATTTTAACCTCACAGCATTACAAAGCTCATAGAGGGATTCTCCGCAGCTGCTAGCAGTGCGCTATAAGCCATGCTCATCAAGTGTCCACAGATCACATGACTACCGCCAAACAAAAACGGCCACAGCTCAGCTAAAGCTGGAATCGCGCACAGTGACAACAGGAGTATGGAAAGGAGGACAATGCTACCCGGCTACGGCAGAGACGATAGAGAAAGGATGCACGATTTCAGCAAGTGCGTTCCCTGTGCACCGAGGTTTATTCTACACACCCTTCAGTGGCTTCGGGTTGCTTGCCAGCCATGCCCGCGACTGACATCCCCAAATCAAACTGCCTCTCCCACTGGAACTGATGCAAACGCCAACATTGAGTTAGCTATCTACAAGAGGTACCCAAAAGTTACGCTAGGCCCTCAAAAACTAATCACAAGGCTTAGAATCTGGACACAAATGAACTACAGTGTGTCATTATAAGAAAATTAAGCCCCGCCAGCAGTGGAAGCCCCGCCAGCAGTCTCCGATGATGTAAGGAGTGTTCAGCCACTGCTTTGGGCTAGTGAACGCTACGGTTCTAAGCGGTGCTGGCAGGCTTATCTGACCCATTCTACAGCAGACAACATGGCAGAAGCGCAGTATGCCAATTAAAAAAAAAAAAGATATCGAGAATGCTCAGCCAAGGATAACGTGTCGGATGCCAACCATGTTGTTGCATTGAATTGAAACCAAAACTGGTTTTCATTCCAATCTTCGACATCTCCAATCACATCGCATCTCGAATACACGGCACTGCTGTTAGTACTTGCGGCCACCGCAAACTTCGCATGTTTTTTTTTTTTTTCTTTTCAGCAGAAGCTTGACAAATTTGCTTTAATGTGCCTTTAAAGGGGCCATGCAGAGAAAACACAAGTTTCGTTCATTCGAAAAATTGCTTCATTAAAATCATACTGACACCACTTTTCACGCACACTTCACTCAAATAAGCTACATAAGTAGGAAAAAAGGCAATGGTCATGCAACCCACTAGCTCATTTCCCGCAACAGAACCCATGATGTCATATGTGCCCAGCTGTGCGATTGGCTGAGGCCGGCAAAAGCAAACGCAAATTAGGCACGGCTTATAAGCTTGTCAGACGAGTTATTTGCGCTTAAATGTAATGCATAACCATTTTACAGCAGTAACAATGGCGGGGTAAACAATGAAAGTTACAAAAATACACGTAAGCATAGAAGTACCGATGCGCACTGCTGTTGGTACTGGGCGCACTATGCTTGTTTTAGCTGCACAGCAGTCCGCCGCTTCGGAGTTGTCTTACATGACGCTGGCCAACTGGCGTAAGCGACATTGTCTTCATGACCCTGTTTGTCGAGGATACCCCATGCTTTCACGAAACGATTTCTTTCTACAGTAACAAAAACAGGCCGAGTGCAACTACGGTCAAAAACAAAGCAACAGTGGACAACGGTCTATGGATGAGAATGGTAGTGCCATCTGGGAGGACTGACCGCAAGCAAGACTGCAGAGCCAAATGACGCAGTGGAAGTTCGCTTGAATATGCCCACGTTACGACTTCATTGCTGATGTCGCGGAAACACACGATTTGGCGGGAGCATCACAATTTTTAACCTAACTGATTAATTTCTCAGTTTCATTTGTTGCCGGACAAGTGTTGGGGGCACTATCAAACGCAGAATCTTTCGAATAAAACAAACTTGTACTTTGTCTGCGTGGCCCCTTTAAACATTTAAAATGGCGAAATCAAACTGGTGTCATGCAGGGCACATCAAGTCCATCAGAGCATGTGAGGGGATCAGGAAAAGTGGCCTAAGGTTTTACTTACTAAGATATACTTTTAGGTGTGCACACATCGGCCCAAAAAGCTGTCAAAGTTGGTGGCGCCACGCATAGACCTTTCATTGAAAGGACATCTGGTGGGAGATCTCTTAACTTAGCTTCACAGCGTCCTAAGCTTCAAATGGTTTCACCAATGACTGCCCGAAGCAAGGTGGTTTGCAGGCAGCCGCGGCATGCGAGTAAAACAACGCTGTCTGTGCGAGTTCAGTGCGCGAGCTCACACAACAAGACCTTAAAGCGTGATTTGCCGCATTGTTAAAACTTTTGTGAGAGTTCGGGCGTCGTAAGTTCATTTAGGCCTGTGCCGAAGCTCCTTTGAACACCCCCAGTGACTTTGACCACATCGCTTCGTCTCCGCTACTTCGTGCGTGAACATACCTGAGTTGGGCAATGCCATTTACGACGAAGAAACATCAGCGTACTCGCCACTAGTCCTGTCCATTCCAGCGAATCGGCTACCTTCTTTGCATTTCAGGCCATTGTCCTGGCATCAGACGCTTCGTTTTTGCTGCCGCTTGCTCTGAGTAGCTGGGGTGCTGTAGCCAATGGTAAGATTGATGGCACTGCAGCATTTGCGAGTGCACACCTCTTCGACATTCATTAGTACTTCCCCTCCAAGCTCCAAAAAGCACCTATTCGTACACTCGCACCGTCAGAGAAATGCCGACTGCAAGTAGCATAATTTTCTGCTGGGGGTGTCTGCAGAGCATGCATTCATTCGTTTAGGATCGCAGGAACGTACGTCAAATAATTTCACGTTGTCTTGCCAGCTGTACATACTTGTTTGAGAGCTCAACGGCTACCATGGCACACATTCTCTTTGGTTTAGTGTTTTGTACCTTCTTTTGATTGTTAGACTCAAAAACCCTGCCCAAGACATGTTGAAACACTGAGGCGAGCGCAAATGCCTTCGCATGGCTTTCTCCAAGTTATCGCTGCTCCATCGGCCGGCAGAATCAACCAAGCCACAGTGAGCAGACATTGAACAGACGACTGGTTACGAAAGCTGCCGAGAAGGCCTGACAAGGAGCCGAAAAGATCTGAACAACTCTGAGCGGCTGGCGGTCGGGCAGCTTCTTTCCCTCGTGCGGGAGGGCGCTTGAATTCATCAACGGTCTCAGCAGCATTTGTTTGGCAATTTTAGTAGAATGATGAGTAAACGTTGGGTTTGCAAGCTGTGTCCTTACCCAATAGTATATATGTTACACCGTGGTTGCAACTGACCTCAACGTCCCTTTGAGATCTATACACTAATGCTGCTCAGGTTGACGAACAAGAACACCAGTATTAAATGGATCAGCCAACCTCCAAGATGGCCCACAAAAAAAAGAGGGCACGTACCTGTCACGCCGGACACCCCTCACGAAGTCTGAGGTGGCTGTCACCAACCCTTGGTTGCGGAGCATCGCGTCCCACACTCGAAACCAGTAGACCTCTGTCTCCTTGTCCACCGACCCCATGTTGACACTGAGGAGGGCGTAGTTCTTTGCGATGCCCACGGACAGCCTTTGGAGGAAGGCATGCTCTACGTATGAGCTGACGTCACAATTCCAAATTGACCCTGCTAATATTCTTGCTGGCGTTGACCGCTTCTGCAAGACGCTTGGCAAAATCGGAAAAGTACCTCTTGAACTTGACTTGGTCCAACCGAATACACACTTCGCTCAGGCTCGCGCTGATGGCCACGCCCTTCGCTATGGTGTCTTCTAAGTCATCCAGCGCACCATCGTACGCAGCGCCGATGGTCAGCTTCCTCAACGTGCGGGTCTCTGCCAAGCAGGTGGTGAAAGCCAAGTGGAATTCATCCCCGCCTCTGAAGTCATCAAGCTCTAGTTGCAGCGATTTTATGTGGGTGAGTGATGGCAGACGCTCCAAAAATTTACAGACTTCGGTGCTATTATAATTCCCAATGCACACAACAGCCTCTGGAAGTGCCTTGCAGTCAAAGGTCTCGTCAGGTGGGAAGTCCATGGATGGTGGTGTGTTGAAGGAAACCTTGTCTTCGGCACCCGTTTCCTTTAGGGCTGCACTAACGTCCAGCACAGAGCGAGTACTCACATAACGTGCTTCAATAGTCAACATCTTGAGACTGTCCTTTACTGACAATGCCTCAAACAGTGCTTTCCACTGCTGGACATCCCCGAACTCAATGGGGAGAGACACTCGCTCTAACGTGTCATTTTGTGCAAGAGATTTGTGCATGTGCTCAAAGTCAGACTTAGTTGGTGGATCTTCCACAGAACTGTCCCTATCGTAATTGTATCCAGGTTTACGTGATATAGTGAAGCTCTGTAGGGCTCTGTTCTGGGCAAAAACATTGGCCATCCATCGTATGGCACTTTGATCGACTGGGAGACCTTTAAAGCAGACACTGACAACACTCTTGTTTCCGGCCAAGGCTTCAAGGATCCAGGCCAGGCAAGTACAGTCTTCGCGATCTGCCGCAAAGCTCAGAGTCTTCAGCGAGGTGCTGTTCTTCAAAAACTCCGCAAACACTGCCCGTGCAGCGTGTGTGGTCTTGGCAATGACAGAATCAGACAATGCGAGCTCTTCCAAAGATCGGTTTTCTTTCAGTGCTCTGAAGATGTCCAAGACGCTCGTACCTTTGAGGGTCATTCGTGAGATCCGAAGGGATGTCAGTGACGTCGAAGTGCGCAGCAAATGTGGCAGCTTGGCTACTAGCAGTGCTGGAGGCTCACTTTTGCACTCAAGCTCTTCCAGGTGGCTCAGGGAGAGTATGTCCAAGGTGAAATCTTCACAACTTTTACGGCCACCAAACGAAAGCTTCAAGCTTCTGAGGTGCGAGTTCCCCTGGAGGGCATTGCAGAGAAAGTGCCCATATCTTCCAAGTTCAAAGACATTGAGCTCGACGCGAACTATACAGTAATGCGTCTTCAGCAACCAGTGCGCAAGGGTGTAGATTTGGTGCCGCTGCTGTTCCGAAGGATATCCTGCTGGGCTATACTCAGAATCGTACACCAAAGCAAGGTTGCCGGAGGTTCCTGTTGTCTCCCGTAGCAGCAGGGAGCACTGGCAGAGGACCTCATTCCAGGCCGACAGGTGGTCGAAGATCTGACAAGCTTTGCCCTCGGCAGTGGTGCAGGGGAGCTGGCAGTCCAGGGTGGCCCCAGTGAAGCGGCACTTGAGACTCTTCGGGACGGTTGGTGAAACCTGTTCTGCAGGCTTGCCACTCTTGGCTGCCGGGAAGTGTTCTTCCGTGGGGCCGCCATCATCCATGGGGTCTTCTTCGTGCCTCTCATTACCTTCAGAGCCCTCTTCAAGGCTCTCGTCTGAGTCTTTGAAGTCCTCCTTTTCGGAGCTTTGAAGATCTGCAGAATCTGGTGGGAGGCTGTCGGAGGCCCTACGGGAGCTTGTGGGACTGCCGGAATCAGCAAAGTCCTCCTCAGGGTTCTCCGAATCCGCAGAGTCCTCTGTAAGAGAAGCAGGCGAACTGCATGCTTTAAAAGGACAAGAGATTGGGCAAAGTCAGAAGAGCCTGTCGGTGATACCAGCCCTTCTGGCGAAACCATTCCTGCCCCATAACTTAAAGGAGTACTGACACCAATTTTAGGCGTTAATATTACTGCACAGTTCGCTTCCTTTCCTCAACAGAATACCCTGGCTGAAATATGAGTGGCCTGCGACGTGAAGAACATACTTCAAGTGGATCCCATTTATCGCTCCGACGGAGCAGCGCGCGCGGAGCGGCACTCAGCAAATGGACATCAGCGTGACATCATCCCATGATAGCCAAAAGAAGTGACGCGACAGCACTTGTCAAAAACTCGTGACGCCACTTCACGCGCGCAACCCCGCGAGCGGCGAGCGGCGCACACCACGTAGAGGAAATTGCAGGCGCCGGCGCATTCACAAACAGGTGCATGTAGCCAGAGCTACAGGCATAACCGCTGCCCAGAAAGGCACTGTTGGCAAAAATAAAGTTCCACACACGGGAAAGGAAGCGATAATATAGCCCGGAATCGCAACAGAAGTCGCCATCAGGACTTCTATGAAAAGCGGTCACCGAATTTAGCCTAGCACCTTCAGGCAACTCAGCCGTTCAGCTCTGGCGGAGACGCGGTCGAAACAACGCCCCCACCGGCCTCCGCAGTGCTTTGACGTCCGCACAAAGCGGTGAGGTCATGCCGGGATTCTGTCATATGCGCCTTTCGGGTTGAAAACGCGGGAATTTAAAACAACCGATTTTCAGGCCGTTCAATGTAATTAATTATCGCGCGCTGAAGTATTTGAGGTGCTGCTTCGGGTTCGCCAGACCATTAAGTATCGATAAAAGCAATAAAAGTGGAACATAAAATTTTCGTGTCAGTACTCCTTTAATTATACAACTGGGTCATTGAAAGTGGATAGCAGCTAGCCCAAACCTGTATGCTGGGCAAATGCTATGCATATAAGAACATACATATTAGGTAGGTACAGTTGACTCCCATTAATACGAAGTTTGTGGGGACTGCAAAAAACTTCCAACTAAATGAACTTCCAATTAAGGAAAATGCACAACAGCAGCACTGTTATTAGTCCAAAACACGTTCCCTTCTTGATGTGGTTCAGAATCTCTACTGTCGTTGCCAATTTTGGCACACGACACTGATTGCCCTGATAGTTGAGACTTATCCCTAAAATCGAAGCCTGGGGTGCCCACCACACAAACCATTCACTAGGCGCTGTGCACAACAAAGAATGTTGAGGGCTTGAAAAAGAGAAAAATGCGCACACTGTTGCGAGTCTCAACTGACTTTGTCGATTGTGCGGTGCCTTGGTTGCAACGGCGTCGACATAGTGCAGGACATGGCAGTGTTCTGGCACTTAAAATTTTTAATTTTACCGAGAAAGGACGGTCACCACAATGAACTTGATTCGAAATAACTTTCAATTAACTGATATAATGGGTTTTAGCTACGAATTATCCAGGGTGTTGAACTGGAACAAAGCAGAACCGAACCGAAAACTGGAACTGAACCAATATTTTGCCTCAACTGAATCCGAACCAGAAGTGAACTGAAATAAGATACAACAGTTACTGGTTCATGATGAAACCATTGCACTATCCGTTGTTTTGCTGTCTTTAATGCACAGTCGACGGCATTTGGTGCTTTTCTCTGTCAAGCACTGCCAATTTCGTAACCTCTCACGTACCTTCCCCCTATTCCCAAATCAGTCACAACGTTGCCAACGCCCTCTTCGTACTCGCAACACCAGGAAAAAGATGTGCATCAACGTTTCAACAACATGTTGGTGCTGGCAGCGTGAGCAGAGTGCAAGGCTCAGCAAACAAAATGCCACTCTCTCGGCAGCCTCCAGGCATTGTAAGACATAGAGTTTGCCCTTTTATCGCTGCGACTATGATGGGGCCATTAGAGGGGAAGATCGCTGCACTGCGCAACAGCGAAGGCCCACATCCGAAATGTGCTTTTCTTGTACGAGGTGAATTGATGAAAGCAAAAAACGCCTGTGTTGTACGAGTTTTTCGGCGCCACTGTTAACCGTTTCAGGGCCACAGAACGTACATGTACGTCCTCTGCAACACCTTTTCAAAATGGTCCATAACGTACATGTACGTCATAGCTTGTTGTTATAAAAAGCGTGCCTTTTTCACCAACTTCTCTTGCTTGGCATGTGGCTGCCACCACTGCTGGAAATACGTCAAATATTTCTTGCGCCAATGGCTCTTCTTTTTATTTTTTTCCTGATTTACTTCAGCGGCGCGCCGGCTATCGCTTTGCACATCCGGTTAACAAGGGGGCGTGCTGGTGTATCGCCCACCTAAGGCCCCTTACGCCCACCGGGCGCCTCTCGCTTCTTGCGCCTGCCACAGACCAAGGGTGCCTGCGAACTGATGAGGCTCTTTCTCTCCTTTTTTGTATTTTTAGGAGCAGTGCGTCGTCTATTGCTCGCGCACCCGGCCGCGCGCGCTATGGGGCAGCGGCTGGTTTTGGTTAGTGTCCTTCGGGCGCTTCCCGCTTTTTGCGCCCGCAAACTGATGTCTATTTGATTTCCATTCACTCGAAAAGGTGCCGAGCTTGTTACTCTCTCATTTTTATTTAGAATTTTTCTTGTGTTACTCATGAATAAACCACATGTATGTACAACACCAACGAGTTTTTTTGTCCTTTAACGGTCACCCAAAAAATATTACGATAATTTTTTTCCGAAATAGATTCATCCGAAGAATTTAAATCAGCAATAAAAAAAATCGACCCTGGGGGTCGCACTTGACGAAAAAATCGACCCTTAAAGTGTTAAAGATCCCCAAGTGGTCAAAATTAATCCGGAACCCTCCAGTACGGCATGCCTGTGTTGCGTGGGCGTGTTAAACCCTACAATCAATCAATCAATCAATCAATCAAATCACATCGGAAATGTGCATAGTTGTGGCATTTCACAATTTAATTGAAAATTTTGCACACGTGAAAATTGTAAATTCTTGACAAGTCTGACCGCCGCCAAGAGCTGCTCAGTGCGAAGCCTTTGGCTGCTGACCACAATGATGCGGGTTTGATAGCCGCACTTGGCGGCCGTTTTTATGATGTAGAAAACATGCACGGGCCGAGATTTCAACAGCAGATTGAGGAACCCCGGGAGCCTAAATCACTCTGCTGGTTTGCAATATACGCTGTGCCTCATGATGCAGGAGTAGCTTCGTGGCATCTAACGTGCCCTGAATTTTTTGAAAAGGTGGTTTCTGCGGGAAAAGAAAATAGGAAAGGCCCACCCTGTGGTTTTAAATCATTCGGGACCAAGTTCGGGCACGAGTAATTTCTGCTCTTATTCGCTGCCTTCAGCCATCGAAAAAGCAAATGCCAAAAGGCAGAATTTTTTCAATTGCATTACATTCAATTTTCAATTACATCTAATTTCAAATTTCTGCGAGTTCCGGGAAATGCACCCCTCCCCTTCGCTCTGCACACAGGCAACACTGGCATACCATGGCCAGTCTATAATCCAATCCAATCCTGGTCAGCAGCCCGATAGCCCGATCTCTACCCACCATTTCTCATTTTTCTTCTGGCGGTGTCAGTTCAACCATGCATTCCGGGGCGGACTTCAAGTGGAATGCTGTGGACTATTCTTTTGGACTGACTCGGAAGAGTCTTTTGAGGGTTTTGATAGTGATTGCTAGCATTGTTTGGCAAAATTTTAAGTCCATGTGCATTCTGTTGTTTTTCCTGGCAGCTAGAGATCTTTGCCGCTGCCATCTTGAATTTTGGTGCCCCCTCCCCATTTTGCCGGTGATGTCAACTTGCCTGCAAGATGGCACTTGCTTAGAATTTTACGGTAGAAAGGCAGGCCGGCCCCAAACTATTTCACTAGCACAATGCTCATAATTTCGCTTGTTCTGTTGTTTTGTTCCTTTCCACGCTGCTTTGTTTTCAGAGATGCGTTTTCATTGACGAGTCTTAACTCGCTTCTGTGCTGGTACTGCTACTGTTTCTAAAGGAGGACTGCAGCTGTCAACATAAAAAAAAGAGCATTTTCCCAAAGTTCCATGCTGTGCTTCACGTGTACCCTTTCAGTTTGTAATTGCATGCCATGTTACGAGATTCAGCAATGTAGTGGAAGGAATGGGGCAGTGGTCAGACGGAGCAGAGACCTGGGGCCGGAAGGCATCTGGAAGGGCGCCGGACGATATCCAGCGGGGTTGATTACCCGCGGGGTTTCAGGCGGTTATTAGTGCAGAGCTAAAACGCCACCCAGCCTGCGTCACACAAACAAGTATGTGGTATAATTTGGTGACGTCACATAGACTCCGCAGGAAAGCAACCCCGCCGATATTTTCCAGCGCCCTTCGGATGCCTTCTAGCACCATTCATGATACGTTATCACAAAGCACCCTGCAGTGATCAGGGCAATAATGCAAGGGCTGAGCATTAGCTAAAGCTTATTTCTAACAAAATTTTGGATTACAGCCCCACAAGGTGACTGCTACCAAATTATCCTAGGGGACAAACAACCGGATTGATAGGTAGAACTTACATGGCAGCAGTATAAATTTTTCTTTGCTACAAAAAAAAAAAGGCATGAAAAAGCCCAATTTCAAATAAACAAGAACTGTATTTTGTTTTTATGGTTGCTTTAAACTACTAAACTTTTTTTTGCACTTTGCTAATACATACCCACCGAACCAGTCTTGCACATGATTACCTAAGTTCGAACGAGAACTGAACTGAAACAAAATGAATTCACCCAAACTTGAACTGTAACTGAACTGGTATCTTTTTTGGTCCGACACGGTCAAATTATTGAGCGATGTCTTTGTATGCATTGTGTGTAAAACTGCCAGGACGAGAACATCACTTCCACTTAACGAAAAATTACAATTAGTGCCGAGAGTCAACTGTACATATACCTATGTATGTGTAATACCACCCGCAGCAATGTGGGCAGAACCTTGCAACAAAGAAACTGACTAGAACCAGTAGGATGCCGAGACACACACAATGTGAATGCCGGAATTCCCCTCGCCCAGCTGGTTCACAGAGGCACATCCCACTGCAGTACTGGCACATAGGTAACTACAGCTTAGAGTGGGGGTCAGCGACCTGTGCTTGCAAGGCAGTATTTTGCAGCCCCCAGCACGCCGTCAGAACCCACACCCCTCCCCTTGTGCCTTTCTATCTGAAGGCCGACTCGCCAGTTTCGACCTCAAATGGGGTTAGACGGGAAGCAAGAACAGAGAAGTGATCGATTCCAGTTGGCTTTGTCCCGCATCTTCACACTTAACCAGAGTATGGTCAATTATTGTCACATATCATTGCCAATTCGCTGAATTTTTTCTCTTTCCCTGCAAAGCACCCCTCCCCCGGTTTGCCATCCGGCCTTCCATCGTGTTGGCCCTTCACCTCAAAAAGTTGCCGACCCCTGGCTGGGAGCATGTCTCACTCAATGTGCTCTGCAAGCAGTTGAGTCAGTGCAAAAGCAAGGCCCCTGCATCCAAGCCTAGCAAGCTTGTCGTGCGCTAAAATTCGCACCCTACAAGGCTCCTCCTGCATATTCTGGGTGTTTATTAAAGTCGTTAAGCAATACAAACAAGTTCCACGAGGCGCACTCTCTACAGGGTTACCAGCAAACAAATTCAAGTTCCACCCCAGCACATCACTCAGCCATTTCCACAAGCATGTTCGCAGCAGCTTGCTGTTCACACGTCGTTTACGCACTACCCTTTGCAAGCTCGCACTTGGAACACAAGTGTGCATCTTGTTTACGGGACCACCTACGAATGAATGGGTGAAAGAGAAGGGGGGGAAGGGTTTAAGAGGTTCACAAGTGGCAAGATTCCCCTCGCACAGATCATTCCTGCTTTGGGGAAGGGAGACAAAGCAGGGAAGGGAAACGCACCTTCGTCGTGTGCACCCCAATTGGCCAGCACGCGAGTAACTGGCATCCGTGGTGGCTGCTCCTTTGAGGCCAAGCTGCACACACAACACACAAGGGATCTCAGGAAGAGAAGCCACATCCGAGCCGCAACTCATAAGTGGCTGGTGACACTGCAGAACCTACATGAACGGGCATAGCCGTGCGCAAGGTCTTACGTGACAGGGGGCCGAATTCTCATCAGAGCGCACCTCACCCTTCTACTTTTTTGTGGGGAAAAAAAAAAAAAAGAACGGTTGTACCTGGTTTACCGGTAGGCGCCTGGGGCCACCAAGGCACACGAATATACAGTGGTACCCCGATTATACACCCCCAGGTTTTACAACAACTAGAGTTTTATGACGGATTAGTCGAGTCCCGGCGAAGTCCCCGTAGAAACAATGCATTAAAAACTGTGGTTATCTGACACCTTATCCAACAACCCACACAAAGTGCAGGACCGATCGGGGGACGGAAATGACAGTGCCACGGGCCTGTTGTGCAGACCTTCCTCCTTTCCTTTCTCTCCCCTCCAGCAATCGCTGGGCCATCACTAGCGTCCACTCTCGTCGTGCAGCGGTCGCAGCGTGCACTGTGCAGGTGTCCTCCCACTTGGCAGTGAATGACCAATGAGGTTATGCTGAGAGTAGGCCATAGTTGGCACTGGCTGACGGGAATCACAGCAACGAATTGCAGTACAAGGTTTGTTTTAAATGCCGCGTAATTGGCACCTGCACTGCATTATTCTTTTCGC
Source organism: Haemaphysalis longicornis (assembly GCA_013339765.2). Classification (NCBI taxonomy): domain Eukaryota; kingdom Metazoa; phylum Arthropoda; class Arachnida; order Ixodida; family Ixodidae; genus Haemaphysalis; species Haemaphysalis longicornis. The sequence continues at coordinate 87,837,227 of CM023458.1, read as the reverse complement.
ATTTACTTCTTGTAGTGGTTTGGGTTTCCGAGCTCCGCAAAGCATTAGTGTGTAGTCCACACTGAAGTTTCTTTCAAATCCATTGCATGAAACTATTTACAGGCATAGTTGCGATTGCTCTGATTTCAGGACGTCCACAATATACGACGCTTTTTCATGGTTCCGAGAAAGTCGTACTATAATCGGGGTTCTACTGTACGTGTATGGTGCCTCCCACAGCTATTGTGGACACACAATGCGGTAATTGCCTATGGCAGGAGAGTGTAGTTAGCAATCGGCCCGTAAAATTACCATTAAAATGGAAAATTTTTGCATATTGCAAAAGCTTGCGAATACAATAAAAGATCCCTCACTATGTGGGTAAAAGGTGAAGTTTCCATCAACTACTAAGCATAGAGACAGACATTCAGACTCTAAAGATTGTTGTACTTTCGGCACACAACAATAGATTAGGGACAGCCCTGCCATATGCTTGACCGCAGAAAATGTAATGCCAGGTGCTGTAACGTAAGTAAAGTAATTTTCCTTTTCTTTTTTTCCAATTTGCGCCCTTCCCAGTATTCAGTTCCTCAAAGGCCATGGCCCCCTTGTCCCCCAGCAAGCACCCACGACTCCAGGTCCGAAACAAAAAACATCAAGATTATTGTTTTTGCTGGGAGTGGTGGGCGTCCCTTTTCTGTTTCGAATGTACCCTCCCAGGCCAGACAGGATTCCATTATGCTCTCGACTTCATGACCGCAGGTATGTACACCTCAGCTGTGTCCAGGGAATAAGGTGTCCTGGTCAGGGCTGAAACAATGACCAGGTTGTCTCTGGACTGACCAGGCTCCGCTGGACAGGTTACACGCCACTTTGGCCTGCCCTGAGCTAACCTTCAGACTGAACAGCCTAGGGGGGTGAAATTAAGTCAGCTGCCTCTCCATGCCCCCACCCCCCTTCCCCCGTCTTTTTCCCCTTTCCCTATTCCGAGTCTTCCAAGCAACTCCCTCCTCTAGACTCTGCTACGAATAATCAGCTCAGCTGCTGCAAAAAAATTCACTCCCACCCACACATCCATCTGGGTTGCAGCTGGCATTACTCTGTACAGGTCCAAAAGTAAAGCTCTCGTAGTGCCTCAGAATCAGGCTGAGGTGCTGGCTGTGCTTCTGTTTTTTTTTTTTTCCCTCTGTCTGTCTTCAGTCCCCATCACAACGGAATTTCACATTGTTGCAAACCCTGCATTGTGTTTTCTTTACTTATGTGTTTTGTTGCCCAGCCTCTCGCCGCACCCAGCTTATCTATGTTCGAAGCGGAGGGCGCGTTTCCCTCTCTTTCTTTTGTATGCCCCACACGCTACCTTATTTGATAGGGAGAGTTTTTGCCCTGTCGTCACTTGCCCAGAATGCTCCTCTATGGTCTCGGTGTAATTTGACGATTCGAGAAAGCAGAGTACGGAAAGATAAATACTCGCATGGTAATTAATGCCGAGGCATTCGATTCGCCAACACTCGCGTGCGCACACGTCACTTTGCTGACTGCCCCTTGGCCACTTGTGTGTTCTTTGCTTCTTAGTGGGGTGCAAGTTTTCTCTAATGAACTTTGCTCCTAGAAGAAACCTGTTTCATCCTAGGCTCTACGACAATATGGTCCCTGCCATTTTAGAAGTGGTCCCCTGTGCATGGTCAACATTTAAGCTACTGGCCTCACACTCATTACTTTAACTACTATGCTATGCACAGATTCTTCCCGTTCCCCTCTTACTGCTCAACTTTTGTACCCAGTGCAGAACAGAGGACACGACGTGTGACAGCAAAGTCTGCACGAGCTTCCGATACACAGCCCAACAACAGTGGTAAGCTAAATCTGAGGACAAGACCAGCTAACAGCACCCTCCAAGCACTGTTTCAGCAACAGGAACAAACCTTTCCCCTTCGTGCGTTTCATATGCATGGTGCAGAATAGATCATGGGCTCTTCAAGGGGACATGTAGACAGAATACAAGTTTGCTCAGTCTGAAAGAACCAACCTTAGCCAACTCACTTAGCTCAATTCCAGCCACAAAAGACGCGTTTTCAACTGAAAACCAAGAAATATTGGAAAACCTTCGAGTTTTACTCTACAGTGATGTGTATAATATGGACAGGAGTAACGTAATATGGGCTGATACTAAAAGCACAGCTATCAGTGCGTTAACTGTGCATTGGAGTTCAAGCGATAAGATGAAACGGGACCGCAGGTCCCACTCCAATCGCCCGGTCATTGTCGGCACTGGCATAGGCCGGTGGCTGCCAGTCGCGCACACACACAAGATGCCGTGGCATCAGAGAGACGCTTCATCTGTTTTAACAGTGCACCTGTTAAATAACCTGGCCATAAGTTGTCCAACACAAACAGAAAACCTCCAATAGGAAAGAAAAAAAAAATGCACCCCTTGGTGGGAATCGAACCTGGGTCCCTCGTGTCGTGAAAGCGGCGTCTATCCGATTGAGCTATCACCGCATTCCAGGTGGACAGCGCTCTCTCCTTTGGGTTATTTGTAGCGTTGGCTTTGCATCACATGAGCATTTGTTCGCTCGCTTGTCCATTCGATCACTCACTCGCACGGGCCCCACTGCCTATACTGAGCAGAGATGTTTAAGCCTGAGCTTGGTCTGGTGACGTACCGTCAAGGCTTGCGTGTGGGCTTGCACCACATAAGCAGCTTGCAAAAAATAAATAAATAAAATAAAAGAAGGTAGTTCACGTGCATCCGCACCTCAATTTGGGTGTACAGGACAGCTCACGCTACAGACACTGAGTTCACGAAGCCGGTTGCCACAGGTTCTAGCACGCGCTAACACGGTCGACTTTGGGAGAGATATGATGTGAAAGCCTGCAGACAAAACGATCTGGGCCTGCCAGTCATGGAGAGCTTTTAGTGGCAAGTTTGGAAATCCACGCGAGCTGCAACAGCTGGGTCTCTGACAAAGGGAGAGGGGCCGCTAGCTGCGTCAATCTCATTCTTTAATATCCCGCTTCCTTTTTAAAGTTCCCTTAAGTTCGCTACCACTGTTACGGGCCAAAGTGGTCTTTTTAATCAACCAGACTTGTATGTTGTCTCCAAGCCACGCTGCACGTCCTCCCGCCATCAGCCTGGCAAAGAAAGGAAAGGGGACAAACAGCTCTGTACCTGGCAGGGTTGTCCCCCCTTGTGTCCCACGGTCGTTTGGCTGCCTTGCGCTGGCTGACGGATGGGCAGCAGGAAGCCCCCGTTGCTCCTGCACAAAGCACAGTGACCGAGGATGCTTTCGTGTACGCGCACCACTGCTTGCACAAGGTGCCAACCACAAGGAAAATAAGCAGAGGATCCGGAAGCCACGAACAAAAGAGCTGGCTGCTATCCGTACCCTTAATGATTTTAAATCCACTGAAAGTGTCAGGTGTGGCTGGCTTGTGGGAATCAATGTGGCGCAGGATAGAAGACTTCTTGCCTTTCCAAGAGCACAGGATTGACCGCTTCCAGAAACTGCCATGTGCACCCTACCTCGGCAAAGTTGGTGTGGCTCACTCAAACTCACTCGCAAATTTATTTTCGAATCACCACTCACTCAAACTCAAGACTCACTGCTGAGCAGCACATCTGTGCTCACTCAAACTCAAAGTGAGTGCGAAACTCAGAACTCATTCGGTCTCAGGAGTACTCAAACTCAGTTGGGCTCAAAGTCACTCAAGCTCAAACTCACAATGCCACACTAGCCTCGTGCTCACTCAAACTCACGCGTGAGTTTGAGTCCAAATGAGTTTGAGTGAGTGGACTCATGAGTGAGTCCGCCGACCTTTGATGTGCACCCAACGTAGCGAGATTAATCGCAACTGTTTTAGTGACCGAACACTGGCAGGGGCGATTTCAAAATGTGGCTGCAACGGACATGGCAGTACTTTAAACAGGGTGCTTAGGTTCAGTGGCCCCCAGAGACGACGAGTAGCCTGTTAGAAGTGAACAGGTTGCACCTTTGTGTCAGAAAAAGAAATGGAAATGAAACCACCCTGGTTAGCGTAGCTTCACAGATCAAAACAATATTGTCGCTCCAACCACAGTAAATTAACCACGCTTCAGTGCTTCAGCAGAACTCTTGAGAATGGTCCTAGCAGCATTTAAGACGGGGGTGGCAGCTTTGGCGATGCTGACAGCACCCCACAACCACTTGGCATCAGAAACAAGCTGTCCCCACTGAAAGGTGTCCAGGTTTCCAGCTAGTTTCAGTTTTTGGGCTGAAATATCACGATTTACCTTCCAATGTCAATGTGCTGTATAATGACCAGCAAAGTGCTTTCTTTTCTTTAGAAGCAGTGGCTACAGTGACAGCCACACTCTATTCCACCCCTACTTTGGCGCATACATGATAAATGAAAGCAAGCTGACTCCGTAAATGGCAATTCTGAGTTGCCTACCGCTATCAGACTGGGGACTGAAATTGCCAAACATACAAGTTTAAATAGGAAAACTTTGCAGTTACTGCAGGCCAACGTAGTTCCTATTTATAAGTTACCTTTTTGGGCTCTGACACAGTCTTACTATCAAGAAAGGTCAGTTTAGCTACTGGGAGCAGTGAAATAGGCAGAACCAAGAGGCAGGGTAGGAAGGAGCTCCATAACCACCATTTTGGAAACATGCTCGCACTGTGGAAACAGCTTAGCGCTAGCGTGCCTTGCTGTGTGGTGCCACAGGTTCTCCCGACTGTGTGGGTCGAAACATTACCAAGGTGTCCCTTCTCTCACTATTCTTTTTAACAGAGCAGAATATACGATTCCTCTCCTGTATGGGCAGTACATTAAAGAAGGCACTGTCATAACCGTGAATTCCGATAGCGTATTCTTTGCCGCACCCCCACACAAAGGTAAATTGAATTGATTGATTGTAGGGTTTAATGCGCCGACGCAACGCAGGCAATGAGGCGGGCTGTAGTGGAGGGCTCCAGATTAATTTCGACCACCTGGGGACCTTTAACGTGCGCCGAAATATCGTACACACGGGCATTTTTGCTTTTCGCCTCCATCAGAAAAGCGGCCGCCGCGACCGGGAATCGAACCCGCGACCTCGTGCTCAGCAGCGCCTCGCCTTAAAGGAGCCATGAAGAGAAAACACAAGTTTGGTTCATTCAAAAGATTTTCTCGTTAGAATCATACTGACACCACTTTTAACGTAAACTTCGCTCAAATAAGCTACATAATTAGGAAAAACGGGAATGGTCATGCGACCCACCAGCTCATTTCCCGCAACAGAACCTGTGATGTCACATGAGCTAAGCTCTGCGATTGGCGGAGGCTGGCAGAAGCAGACGCAAATAAGGTAGAGCTTACAAACTAGACGAACGAGCGATTTGCGCTTAAATTTAGAGCACATTCTTTACAAAGCAATAAGAATGATGGGACAAACAGTGGAAGTTACGAAAGCACATGTAAACATAGAAGTACTGATGCGTTCTGCTGTTCGTACTGCGCACAGCATGCTTGGTTTAGCTGCACAGCACTACGGGGCTTGGGGTTGTCTCAGACGACACTGGCCGATTGACGCAAGCAACGGTGTCTTACGTGACCCCATTTGTCGAGCGAGCACTGTTTCAGGGAACGAATATTTTCCCCCAGAACAAAAACAAGCCAGGTTTAAATGCGGGCAAAAACAAACCAAACGCTTGCCACGGTATGGTGGCGCCATCTAGGTTACGGAACGTAAAGAAACGCGGGAACAAACCAACACCGCTGTACAGGGTGGAGACAACCTTTGAACGGTCCCGTGCCGCCGCAATTGGGCCAACGGGCTCAACGCGTTATTCTTTTCGTTTCCCACGAGACCTAGCAACGCGAAACAGACAATATGATTCAAACTTCTTCAGTAAACCGCGTTGCGGCGATAATTTTAGCGCGGTTTGACACAATGACTTGCTTCGGCGGCGAGCGAGCAACCGAAAATGGCGGCGCCAGCGTATTACGTGTCTCTACCCTGTACGGCGGATGGTGAATGAAGGTACTCTAGGCTGCAGAGCGGTTCGGTTCCTGTGATGTCACTTGGGAACACGAAAACGCATGATTGAGCGGGGAAAATCAAAATTTTAACCTAAATTGTTTAATTTCTCAGTGAATAAAGCACCGTTTGTATCCGGACAAGCACTGGGGGCACTATAAAACACGAAATCTTTCGAATAAAACCAACTTGCATTTTCTCTTCATGGCTCCTTTAAAAGGTAAATCGAAGAACATAAGATTCCCCACTTCATTTGCTACTTTCTGTGCACAGTAAACATCCACAGCAGTCCAAAAAGAAAGTACATGAGGCAAGCTTCAATATCAAAACACAGCCTCAGGGTCCCTTATAATCATTCCAAGAATTCATGCACATCTACAGCTTGTTTCGAACTGCCTGTCCCCCTTTGAAAGTTCAAATAAGAAATTGTATGCATTCACCGTATGCATCAGGTACGTGATCACCTCAAAACTAGTTAACACCAGGACTTGTGTTCGGGCTAGTTGTTATTCCATAACGTTCATCGTAAGCGTGTCCCTGTTTTTTTCTGTGCTTACGATGAACGTTATAGTTAACACCAGCCTGGATGCTGACTGCCACGGGGTGCTACAGCAGATTAGGTCAGACTTGAGCTTGCAGAGGCAAGAGTGCCTCATTCAACGAGCACCCTTTTCCCTGCCAGTCAGGCAGTCGTAAACATACTGGCAACAGCATCCTTCTCTGCGAGCTCAACAAAGGCCACCGGCACGTCTGCATGCAACAACACGGGGTGGCAACGCCCTCTCACCGCTGGGCTGTTGATCCATGGCGAGGAAGGGCGGGTCTTTTCCGGAATCCACAACAGCAGAAGACTCCCTTTGCTCAGGACACGGACGCCGTCCTGAAGAAGGAAGGAAGGGGACACATCACGCCACACGCAGCAGACCAAGGCGGGGTCAACCAATGCACATCAAACTGCCCAAGTGCCAGGTGATGAGATGTGGTGGAAAAGCTGTGATCTGAAACGATTTGGGGTAAAGCTGCCTGTGTATATTGCGTTCCTGATTCTGAAAACGCGTGGAGTGTTTGTGAGGCGATATTTTTGTTTACTCAATGTCTTTTGGAATAAAGCTTCGGTCACCAGAGGGAAAAATTTTATGCTGGGCAGCATAGGAGAGTATTCGTAAACGGCCAACTCTGGAGGTTGATAGGCTCAAGAAATAGTGGAGAAAAGTTGCTCATAAAAGTTATGTTCAAGAGTGTACAACAATCCTCGCCTGAAACCTTGTTGCCATCACTATCTATTAGTGAGATCGCTTTACTGTCACGAGGATTTACACAATTCAGAACTTTTTAGGGTTTTCTAACAACATAGAGGGCAACGTAATTCGTACGTTGGCTTTTGCGGTCTTAGCAGCAGAAATGTATGCCTTGGATGCATCACCATATGCCAGCCATCGCTTCGTGGTTCAGGATTTTTTTGCAGAACGGTAAAGATGTTCTTTTCGGTTAGCTAACCTTTTAATATTCTGGTTGTACCAGGGGGCATTGCGATTTGACAATATTTTTGTTAGGGATATATATTTATTCATTAGTTCGCGCCCCTTTCCTTCGAACATATCCCAGTTGTCTTGAACAAATTGTGCTTCAAAGCCATCCATAGAGACATCAAGAAATGAGCAAATGTTGGCATTAATTGCATCAAGTCAGCTCCCTAATAAAGTTGGTGTTACTTATTGGTGGTTTAACATTGGCATTAACAGTAAGGTTCAAGAAACAATGGTCACTAAGGCCACAAAAGGTCAGGGCCTGTGGTTAAATTTACTACACCAAGAATGTTACAAGCAGTTGCAAATGTTCTGGTAGGCTCCATGACAATTTTGGAGAAATTAAATATCGAGAACGTATCCTTGGCTTGTGAAGGACAAGGACATGACAGAGTATGGCTGCATTGCTGGTCCATTGAATCTGAAGAAAATTAGTCTCCCAGAAGAAATACTGGAGAAGTCGAAAAGCGGCTGATGACCCGTTTTAATTGCGTCATGTAGCTCGTCCGTTAACACGGTGGGGGCATTGGGGGGTCCTATAACATGGCAGTACAATTTTTACAATACAATTTTTAGATGCAACGCTGAGAGTATCTCTTGTCGGCGGCCCTGTCCTTCCTGCGTGCGTCCGTCGTCCGCACTCTCCTATGCTCACCCCCCCTCCTCTCCGATAGCGAACACTCTCTCGCGAGGGGCATTGGATTGGATTAAAGTGGATTGTGTTGCGTCATGGCCGCGGCAGACGCACTGGCGCCGGCGTGTGCCCAGGTGAGAGTGAACACTCTCTCTCAACATCTGTGGGTGTGCGGCCCAGCGCGCTCTCACTCCGTCGGTGGGCGGCGCTGCACGCGGTGCTACGCATGTGCAGTACTCTCTTTCTCCGCAGCCTCCTCTCCTTCGGGCGCGCTGCGCATATAACCGGTGTGCCGCTCTCCGGTGGCCTTTCAGTCGACGGTTGCTCTCCGCTTGCGCTTGAACCCCCCTCAGCGTCGCATCACACCAGGGTTCCCGCGAGGGGAGGTGGGCGTAATTTTTTTACAGCTGGTTTCAATGAGCACCCAATTTGTTTGCAGGGACGATGTATTGGTGATGACGTAATGTTACTTTTTACGGAGATAAGTGTTGCCCCTCCATGCCTTTGCTTGCAGACACATCTGTACAATCTGTAACAGCTAGGTCGATCCAAGACCTCGGCATCTGCATGTCACTCTGTATATCGTCTCGTGTGTTTCTGTCCCTTGTCTTGTGCTGCGCCTCAACGCTTCGCTATGTACCAACTCTCCCAAACCAATACTCTGCTCGGTATCAAGACTGTTACGATTCAGCCAGGTTGCCATTAGAACTAAGATATCAGGATCGCATGTGTCAATCATAGAATTGAGAGCGATATGTTTATTCGTTACGCTATGTATGTTAGTATAAAGAACAGATAAGTTTGATGAGCACGCACCACGACGCTTCGGTGTTTGCTATTAAGATGGCCGCTGTGATTTCGGAGGCGTATTTTGTGCCGAGAGTCGCGAGTCATGAAAAATTGGGGTTTGCCGTTGACTTCTTTCATTGTGGCGGTAAGTGTGTCGTAAACATATCGCTTTTTGTTCATGTGCAACTGTTTGTATTTGAGCTGGAAAGCGGGAGAACCAGGCTGTGATTTAGCTTTTTACGGGCCAATCTTGTTCCAGCTGAAAAGTATTCAGATATGGTTAGTTCATGGTCTTTCAGTCGAGTGCGCAGTGAAAAAACTTTTTCTGTACACATACACTTGTAAATTCTGCATAGAGCCACAAGTCTCTACCACATGGTATGGGAGTGCCGCCACACACCATCCCTTGCCCCAAAATCCAAATCCCTCATTTGAGCAGTGGGAGGGTCGGTTGACCAGATCCAACCCGGATCACCAACAACATCTGGTAGGCAGGGCGAGACAGGCTGCCAAGACCCAGGGCTTCCTGGACTAAGGAGGTCCCCCGCCTGGTGGTCAACCCAACACTGACTGCTCAATTAAATGTTTATTCCGCCACCTCTTGTCTTGCAGTGATTAAATTTAACAATCATAGGGACAGCATTGAGATTGAGGGTATGAGCCAAACCGGCGAGCACGTTCAATGCTGTCAGTGTTGAAACGTTCATCTGTGCAGCTGGACAAGATTGCCACTACCTTAATTGTTTCCAGTTTCCACCCATGCATGTTTCTTTACAGTCGAGGATACCACGAAAAATCCCATATTACTCCTGTGGGAACGGTCTTCCAGGTCGTTTGTGGTGTAGGCCGGAGAATCGTATGTACTGTGTAGCTAGGGTTGAAATCTCAGTTCGTGCCTCAGACATTCCTGCAGAAAGGCTGTCGATTTCCAGCAATTTTTTTTTCAACGTTGGTGAGTCTTTCACTGATGTCATCTAATTCTAGCCAAACATTGGTTCGATGTTGCAAAAAAAGAAAGGCACCTCACCTCCGAAACTCTTTGAGAATGAAACTAGCTTTAAATGCCAAAGCACGAAGAAGCGTCTGCAGGGAGCACAAAAGCCCAACGCAGTGACTGTCAGAAGCAAGGAGAAGACACGAGGCACCCGCCCCAGGGTGCCCCAAGTGGAAACCTGATGGTATATAATGTATTCTTCCACCTGCTTTAGTATTCGACTACGTACGCCGGTGGGCCAGCAACTCCGTTCGTTAATCAGCATACATTAAATTCTACCGTGACCGAATATTGTCTAGTGTATGTACAAACAAAGCTAGCAGAAATCTTTCAAGTCAAAGAAACTTCCGGCCACACAAGACCAAAAACATGCAAGTGTAAGGCGTTGCGCTGCTAAACAAGAGGTCGCGGGTTCGATTCCCGACCGCAGCGACCGCTTTTCTGATGGAGGCGAAAAGCAAAAACGTCCGTGCGAGATTTTAAGCGCACGTTAAGGATCCCCAGGTGGTCAAACTGCTACACGGTCTATCCAATCCACTTTGTTACAGTGTACACAAAACGCGCGCGAACAGCAGGAATGACGCTGAAATGTGCGCGACGTGCTTCATGCATTACATGGACAGGGCGAGCCAGCAACGGGACTTATGCTTCTGTGTAGAACGCATACAAACGCGGATGATGGGGCAACCAGCCAAAAATAAGGCGCACGTTTTTTTTTTTTTTTTTTTCTTTCTGCTTCGATTATCCCTTCAATTTGTGAGCGCGGGTTCAAACAGCGTAAACATCGCACACCCGAGTTTCAAGTGTGCATAGGAATTCATCATACACGATACCTACCAACAAACTTACCTTTCTGTCATGCGACTCTGTTTGACATTACCGCGCAACAGGTGCGCACGTGCGCGACTGTTGGCGCATATTTTCGCGATGGCTGCTGCCCCACGTGACATCAATGTGACGTCATATTTTACGTAGTAAATACACATTTTTATATAAAAAGAGACGATACTTTAAAAGGCTACCATTGGCCTACAAAAGTGTTCTTTATAATGTAGACCAAAACTCTGCATTGCTTATCGCTTTTTTTGTTTCAGCACCTGGCTTCATACCTTCATAAGTATGGCAACACCGGGTCTAAACTTTTTTTTTTGTTTTTGTTTTGCATAGAATACGTGACGACGGTGACGACGGGACCGACGTGACTGCGCAGTCGCACAAAATCCTCCCTGTTCTGTGACTTCACCACCATCATCCTGCGCATGTGCGCGTATGCTGCGCGCGAAAGATCAACGCACGGACAGAAAGGTAACTCTCTTTGAACTACCCGCCGCGGTGGCTCAGTGGTTATGGCGTTGCGCTGCTGAGCACGAGGTCGCGGGTTCGATTCCCGGCCGCGGCGGTCGCTTTTCTGATGGAGGCGAAAAGCAAAAACGCCCGTGCATACGAGATTTCGGCGGCGCACGATAAAGATCCCCAGGTGGTCAAAATTAATCCGGAGCCCTCCACTACGGCGCGCCTCATCGCCTGCGTTGCGTCGGCGCGTTAAACCCTACAATCAATCAATCAATCTTTGAACTATCGTGTTGAACTATCGTGTCGCAGACAAATATGGATACATCGAATTGGCACGTACACGTTTTCTACCGTTTGAACACGCGCTGTAAAATTGAAGCGAAGAGGGAATGTGTAGGGAAAGCGTGTCCACATCTGGGATCCTTCTTTTCGCCTAATTACCCACTCCACTCTCGCCTGTGTTGGCGAATCATCTGGCGCGCTTGAACATAAAGATGTATATTATAAAGCAATCAGGATGAAAAAATTCACCTCACAAATCTCAGCTGCGTCGGTCATGACCCAGCGTGCACTCACGCAGCAAGCACTGAACGAAGCCCTTTGTCTGGTGTGCCAGCAGTGTGATCAGAAACATGATTTCATCGTTACATTCGATATTTGCGATAATTTCCCCCTTAGTTTCCTGAGTGCAGCCTTTCCGCCCCGCTTAAGGCCCAACCACACGCAGGCATAAAACCGACGTACTCGCGCAACAACGTAAACCGGCGTAAGCGCGTAAGGAACCGGCGTACTCCGGCGTACGCCGAATGCATTGGTACGCGCCTGTTACACCTAACTCAGAGCCCGCCAGACATCGACTAGAGATGCATCACTCATCAGGAGTGATCCGGATCTTTTGAGCCGCTCTTTTTGAAGAGCGAGTGAGCCGTGGCGCAGTAAAAGTGAGCGGCGGTTTTTTTGGAGAGAGGGAACCTCTTCTCGCCCCCTCAGTGTTCCGTGTCGAACGGGGCGAGCCACAGCACAGCAAACCATGGAGGAAGAGCCAAAGAGCCGCGTCAAGGCTCTCTGCGCCAGCTATTGCCGGCGCGAGAAAGCAACTCCACTGCCAGGCCAGCTGGGGCTAATTTTCCAAATTTCTCCAGCGCCCCCTGCCGTGGGAGTAGACAATTCGAGTCAGGGGAACTGAATGCAGTTTTGACCCGTTCTTCGGCTCTTCCGCTCAGTTACTGAGCCGAAGAGTGGCTCAAAAGACCCGGCTCTTCGAGGCGAGTTTCGCGCTTTCTATTATCGGCGCATGAAAGCAACTGCCCTGCCTGGCCGGGGCAGTTGCTCGGTGGGGCTAATTTTCCAAATTCCTCCAGCGCCTCCTGTCATGTGAGCAGACAGTCCGAGTAAGGAGAGCCGGTTATTTTGAGCCATTCTTCGGTTCTTCTGACCCGGTCTTTTCGAGAGCCGCTCTTCGCGAAGCGGATCTTCTGAGGCGCCATTTGGGAACAGCGGTTGAGAGACCGTGGCGGCGGCGGTGAATGACAGATCGTGAGGCCGCAATGGTAGCAGTGAACGAACTGCGTCTGTATTTTCAAAGTAATAGGAAAATAAACTCCTGTGACCATATTATTCACCACAAGTTACATTTGTGCGTTCAGCTGTTGTCCGAGTCAGGAACGAGCCGGATCTTCTGAGCTGCTCAGTTCAGCGGCAATTCTCGCCTCTCGGCGGTTCTTTGGCAGAGCGGCTCTCCTAAGAACCGCCGCTAAGCGACTGCTCGTTCGATCAGAAAATCATGCTGAGCATGGCTCTGGACGAGTCGTGTTGGCACGTTTCGGTAGAGTTATTAGAGGCGTATCGGCCGACCATGGAGGAAAGAAAAGGTCGCGGCCGACCCAGCTGGGTCTTGTGCGCAACTTTCGCGTCATCTATTATCGCTGCCAAAAAGCGGATCCGTCTTGCTTCAAATAAACTGAACAAAGTGTTGTTCACAAATTACAATATTAAAATTAGTTCCTTGCATTGTATTTTCCAGAATCATTTTTTCTGGTGTCACAGCTCACTAGTTGAGATCATATTTGCGAGGTAATAAAGTTGACAAAAAGGTGCATTGTTTTCTTTATATATCGACCGAGAGTGATCCTGAAATACCACTGACATAAAAACTTTTGTAATGATGGTGAGGCCAATTCTTTTCAGTACAAATACACAGATGTTATTACAAAATAATGTCTCAATAATAATTAAGCAATAATTTAGATTATGCATGCTTAACACAGGTTACAGACCTAAATGAACCGCTGAACCGTTCAAATTAACCGGTTCACTTCAGCGAACTGAGCCGTTGTCATCTCCTTCATTCTCAGTGTCCTCTGTCCAGACACGGTGGAGAACCCTTCGTGATAGATTTCGGACGATTCTGAAAAATATAAGGGTGGAGGAGCGGAGCAGAAAAAGGTGTCGAGGAGGACGAGAATGGCACGCAAAACTCGAAACGTTCGAGGTGGTGTCATTACCACCAGCTGAAATTCCTGCGAGACCAGATGGAAGGACGGCCGTAAGTGATTATTACATTAGCTTTACGTGCTCATTCAATTTTTTTCCGAAAGGGTGCTCATCGTGCGAGTGCATACCTCGTGCATACGCAAAGGAAGTTTGTTTCGACTCTATGGAGTTTTGTTTTAGATAACAAATGTTTAAGGGCTGGCTGCTACAATTTTGCATATAAAAGCAAAACTTGTTCTTTAGATGTGCTACACTTCATATGCTTATTTATTTAGTATTCAACATGCACAGATTAAGCTTAAAATTATTTACTTCATGTACTTCTACTGCAGTAAAAGCTTCTTAGTTTGATTTAATGAAATTTCCAAATAATGAAACTGAAGAATAGCAGTACAATGTCATTGGTACCGAGGCCATGCGAACAGTTAAAGGGGTCGTGAACTGCAAATGTGTGATTGCTTCAGCTTGAATTTCATTTCCTTGAACAACCATTGCGAACATGAATCCACTATATCTTAGCAATTCATTGCTTCTAGATTTTACTAGATGTCTACGAAATACTCGTTTTGAGGCGCATCTCAAGAGACCATGCTGGGAAGGCTGCAAGGAGCCAGATACCTTAGACACTAAACCACTGGCACAAATTTTTCTTTTCCAAACACAGCATTTATATTACATAGATATACATATGTACATGATCCGGTTGGCACGCATGAGCTTGCACTGTGTATGCAAGGCACCAAACAGCTTAGTGAAGGCTTGCATTCATATGAAAACTGGCCTGCCGTTTCTTTGAAGGACATCTGGGAACATGGACACACCAGCGGAGAACGAAGAGACTGCAGAAAGCCTCCTCTTGGGCATTGTCGAGTACGACGACGACATTGATGAAATATCCCTGCCAGGCCCATCCACCGCAACGCTGTCTGCAGTGCCTGCCTCCTCCCCAGATCGGTCCTGCCAATCTGCACAAAAAAAGAGAAAGAGAATAGAGGAGGTGGTGTTGCAGCAGCTGGACAATGTGAATGAAGAAATCGCTGCGCACAAAAACAAGAAGCGGGACCCTCTAGAGACATATACGCTTTCGTTAATTCCATTAATTGAAAAGGTCCCCCCCGAAAATATGATTATGCTGAGAATGAAAATTCTTCAGGCAATTGCGGAGTGCCAGTAGTGCTCCTTGCTTTTTACTGTGTAACCTTTTACTTGTTTGCCTACTCGCCTACTACTTTTACTCATTTCCACCATTTACTACTGCATGCTGTTACGGTGATTCAGTGATTGTTTTGCTTTTCCTGCTTGTGTAAAACTATTCTAATCCAGTATTTCATTATTCCACTATTTATCTTTGCACTGTGAGCCTCATCTTCATGTCTTATGTAAATAAACTTAATGCAAACTGCTCAACTTGCACCCTGTCTCACCTCAGTTCTCCTGTCAGTCAGGAAAGCCACACAGATCAAGGAATGCGTCTGAGTATGCAGATTACACATAAACGTATATTAGAACTGGAAAAAGTGTAATTAATACGTATCATTTGTCACTAAATTACCAGATTTGTGAACCTGCCATTTGTTTACAATTAGTTTCATTTACATTGGTGAATAAAAGCACTTTGTGGAATTGTAAGCTCTTACCATGAAGGCCGGGCTGGAAGAAGCTGCTTCACTTGTGCCTGAGCAGCCGCCTTCGACACGCCTGGCTGGTTCCACTGCCAGGGAACCTCTCCGTCAGGGCTGCAGGTGTACGCTGTGAAGAGGTTCCGGACAGCGGCCGCATTCAGGTTGTAGTTCCTTGCCTGGGTTGTCTCCAGGTCGAAGAAAGAAGCAGCTCCCCATCATCCCCTTGACCCGCTGAATGTTTTGCCGCCAGTGTCCTGCAACAACATTACCGAAACTGGTTCCTCTGTGTCAACATGTGCTGCTTATGAGGACAGTCGGAAAGTTGGTGCAAGATGCAGGCGGCTTTATGACAAAGTCCACATTGTCTGGTGGTGCAAGTGGATGGTGCAAAGCAGTATCCTCCACTTGCTGATTGATGCCGAAGGCGTTCTCCACACACTGTCCGCAGGAGGGAATATGTGACAGCACTAAAACAGTTTGCCCCAAAAATAAGAACCTTTCAGCCCTGGCCTTGCTGAGCATGTGTTGTTGCAAGTGTAGCAGTGGATAAGAATTACAGGTCAATGGAGCCTAATCTAAGTTTAACGTACGGTAAGCTTTAGTGTTTCACTGATGGCGTATGTAAGGCGAAAACGGGTGAAATGAAAAAAAATAATCAACGCTTCTTATGGCTGGAATCGAACCTGGGTCCCCACGTTATGAAATTGGTGTCTACCTGATTGCTCCATTTTGACATTTTTTTGTCTTTATTTCCTTTTTTTACATTTTTACAAGTCGATGTAATAAAATGCGCCTGCCATGTTTTGGTTGGCGGAAACTATTATCAACATCAAATGATGTCAATTTTTGAAGCACTGGCAAAATTCCCGCGTCAGGATTTTCCACTTCGTACAAATCGCACAGATAGTTAACTTTTTCCCTGAAATAAGCGCTCACAGTTTGCGCATTGACATCCGCATGGCACACCGCCATTCGAGAGTGCCAGATACTATACAATCCTAAAAGCATGATCATATAATGCGGTACATTGTCTTCATTGTTTACACTTAGGAACCTGATTTCATAGGGTGTCACCGGATACTCCTTCTTTAGGGTTCTCATGAGGACATCCCAAAAGAAAATGGCATCCCAACAGTCTATAAACACGTTCTGTAGTTTCAGGTTTTTGACAAAGAACGCACAAGTTGTTCCAAGCAACAAAAAGACCTTGCCCTTCCATCCTTGTTCTCACAGGGAGTGTGTTGGTGTGCAATTTAAAAAAGAAGGTTTTCACAGAGGCTGGGATTACCATAGCTTTCACCCTGGACAAAACATCCTGTCCTCGGCCTGCAGAGTACACTGCTCGGTACAGAGGTACAGGAAAGAGAATTTCTTTCAGATCTTTTTTCAAACCCTTCCTGGAAACATTTGAGAGATAATCCAAAGAAAACCGCAACAGAAAGGAATCAACTAGCGTCAACTACTTCGTATCGATAACCTCTAATTGTAGGCCATTCCTTGTTGCATGAAGAAACGATGAACTGCGGTAAAGCATTGGCAAGTGCAACTTCGCTAGAAAGGGTCGTTTGAGTCCCAGAAGAACATAAAACGATTAACAATTTTTGTCTTGCGTATATATGCGATAGCCCGAGCCCTCCCAGCTTCACTCTTCGAAAAAGAGAACTTCGGCTCGTGCGTTCCCATGTTGAATTCCAACAGCAAAAATACGATGCAACTTATTCACAGGAACACTGAACAGTGAATAGCTTGCATCACGAACCACACTTTCGCCAGAAAAAACAAGTTGCAGACAGTGGCCCTTGCGAAGACGGACAATGCAGGGCCCTCCCCACTTTGTGGCTTTGTCGCGCAGTGTTTGGGTTTCGCCTTGCCAGTACTGATTGCTGTCCAAATAACTCTCCATCGGTACCCCCAGGTACTGCCCAGGCGTGGTGGTCCAGTTTATGCGTTCAAATACAGTCGGTGTTGATTCCCAGGTTCCGTGCCAAAAACCAACACACTTCTGCCATTGACTGAGCTTTGGGTGACGTCACAAAATTCTTTGGTTATCATGACAGCTCTGCTCACACTTTGTTCGTCTGTGCAGAATATGGCCACATCATCAGCATACGTTAGCAGCTTGACTTCTCTTGCATGCAACACAAACCTCGTACATAAACTATCATTGATAATCTTTAAACAAAAGGGTTCTAGAAAAATACAAATCAACAATGGGGAAGCAGGGCAACCCTTGCCTCACTGATGACAACACTGGAATGTATAGGTAACACTTTGTTAATTATCTAGCTGCGTGGAAACAATCATGATACGCCATCTTAACACCCTTTAAATAACATCTCCAACGTTTATATGCTTCAAAACTGAAAAAAGGATCCCATGACAGACGCGATCAAAGGCTTTCTCAAAATCTACTTGTAGCATGGATACTTTACGAAAAAACATGTCACAGCACTGCAAGACACTTCACGCTACGTGAATGTTTGTTACAATACTGCGACCTTTAATGCCACATGTCTGATGTGGCCCGACAATCATACTGATCACACTGAAGTCTTTTGGCAATAATCTTCATTAATATTTTGTAGTCTGTGCTGGCCAAAGTAATGGGTCGATATCCTGTTACAGACTGCCTTTTCAAAGGATCCTCAGATTTTGGAATAAGAACGGTGTGCGTGCGGGTGAAAGTTTTTGGCAGCGCACCATTTTTGAAAGCTTCCTCGAATACAAGAAACAAAAAAGGGGACAACCTTATTTTTGTACATCCTATACAAGTCGTCGAGGTGGTTTGCATTTGGAAAGGAGTGCTTGGACGTGCACATTTAGACAGAAAGATCGTGCACCCCACCGTGTAAAGAAGACTATGCCTTAGGGCCTTCTGTAGTTTCCATATAAAAATCACAATAAACAAGGGCTAGGAAAAACTCAAGCGATACCGGGCTCTGCTTAGCCTGAAGTTGAAGACGATGCGGTCATCCTGGAGCTGCTTCGCAGGGAAAGGCCGCATGAAATCTTCCCGCAGTTGAAAAGCTTCATCGCCCACAAACACGTAAGGCGCAGTCACTCTGGTGGCACCCGGAAGGCGTGCTGGAGGTGGGGTGTTCAGCTCCCTGTTGTGCAGGGCTTTTCCAAACTTGCAGTTTTTGAAAGGCTGTGGCTAGCGTTCCGTCCAGACGGAACGATATACAAGTGCTAAAGTTCCGTCCAGATGGAACGGAGCGCTGCGGGTTATCCTTCCGTCCAGACAGAATACAACTGAGAGCTTGGGGTTCCGACGGAGCCGGCGTGAAATTTGTACAGTTCCGTCCAGGCGAAAGCAAAACCGGCTGATTTGCCTGTTAAAACACGGCTCAATAGTAAAGGTGTATATGTGCCTTGGTCTGTTAATTGTCGTTTGTGTTACCAGCCGGAGACAATTGATCACTGTTTTGTTTTATGTCGGGATGCTGTGCTTTTTTGGGATGTTCTGCAGCAGACTCTTAAAAAGGACATAGACATCACCCCCTATATATACGATTCCTGCCAGTGATGAAGAACTGTTCCGTGCCATATGACCTTTTCGTGCTGATAGGATTGTTTAGCCTATGGAAATGTCGCATGATTGACCGCCCTGCCGAGGAACCTCGTGGAACTAAGCCCTCATTCACACAGCCGTCACCTTCTCCGTCACAGTACTGTCACGTCAAGAAACCGCGACGGAGACGTAAACGAGTAGCGTTCATACCAGAGCTCTCCGTCAGCTTGCAGGGTCGTCTGCCTAGTGATCAGTTTAGCCTAGAATTGAGCGTTTTTAATCTGAAAAGTAAAGGAAATGGTTTGTGCTCACTTTTCGCTAAATTAGCCATAAAAATTTGTTTTCTGATTAGCTGGTTTAGCGCGGGGCATGGTCCCGTCACGTTGACGTGACGGAACGTAGAGCTCGGCCTCCGTCACCGTCTCACCGTTTTCGGCTGAGAAATCGGTCGAAAAACGGCGCCCATGACGGAAGACGGTGACGTGACGGGGTGAAAAACGGCTGTGGGAATGAGGGCCGAGTCAATTTTTCGCAAACAATGTGCGCTTGTGTACAGTATCTATGCGGCGCAATCGCAGCCGCCGGACTGGTTGCATCTTCTTAAGGCGTGTGTGTGCCTGCCTGACTTTTAAAATGTGTTAGTGAATGTACCGTAGTTAGCGTGGGACTTTTGCTATTCGGGCTAGTTTTCCATGCAATAACGAAAAAAAAAATTAGATTTTGTGTAGAGGGTGCGCCTCGGGTAATGGCACCCTTGTACCGGGTTCGATTCTCCCCGGGCATACTTTTTTTTTTGCGTGGTTGTGCCAGCGTTTTGTAACAGCTAACTTCGCGCCCACTTTACAATTGACGCGGTGAGAGCAGTCCGATCATTTGTAGTTCGTAATGGTGATTACTAATTAACGGTTATTCAGGCTAGTCAATGAGCGGAAGCGGTTCGTTCGGCTGGGTAAGTATCAAGAAAGACTGCTCTCGCTGCTTGTTGTGAAACGGGCGCGGTCCAGCTTTGTGGTTCGTTTGACGGCCGATCATCTGTAATAATTGAGAGTGTTTATTAATCAAATGTGACTCCGGCTAGTCGTTACCATGTTTGCGTTACCGTGTTACCGGAATCCGGAGTTTACCGCTGAAAACGGTAAAACGTTTTAGCGCTCCGTTTGCGGTTTGAGTGTTCCGGCCGCCGTGGCGCAGGTAGCGACATCTGATGAATTAGTCTCAAAGCAAATGACACATAATTTTGTTGCTCATATTATTTGCTTTCGTTTAAAGTAACTTGAATATTTCACTTTTCGGGTGAAGCATTCACACTAACTGTAGTTGTTTTGAGAATACTGTAGCCATCACCTGTAGAGCTAAATAAACAAAAACATCCGCTTAGCCACGAAACCATGGCCACGAAACACATGCATTTGGTAAGCGCTCTTACGCAGCATACCTAGAACTAGAGTGTACTAGAAGAGTTACCTAGAACTGCTAGAACTATGAAGGAAGAACTTTGCCAACATTGCTGTAAAGAGCTAAATTTTTTGTTGCTAGGCGTTTGCAAAAGGGAGCAAGGCCAGGTGCGCGAAACAAAGTTCCGAAACTCCGCGAAACATCCACTGCGCGGCGAGAGTGGCGCCTGGTACACTGATTTGCGGCACAGTTTGTTGCCGCATTATTTACGTAAGGCATTGCCATATAGTTTCATACAATAATATTTATTTGCAACAAATGCTGGGCGACTAACCTGGACTAACTCGGAGGGTAAAAGCCCATCTGGCCCATCTACGTCAACGTTTATAACGTTTGTCTACGTGTAGTACATAATAAACGATGATGATGATGTCACTGCGGCACAGAACGCGTATTCGCGGTGCGGTTTGATCGTGTAATCTTTCTGTTCCGTGGGTTGATGTGGTTGATGGGGCTTGCATGGTGCTGTGGTGCTTGAGAAAGCTGTAAACTAAAAGTGTGTATTCTTTCTTCCGTGGCAAGTGGTGTTTGCAGTGCATAAAGTCAGTTTTCAGTACGCGAACGAGGAGAAGAAATGCACGCGAGCGTCACGGAGGGTGCATTAACAACAGACACCTACAACGAATCGCAGCCAAAGGCCAGGCAAATACACCGGCATGCCGCGGCCGCCTTGCCTGGCGCACTATGGACGGCCAGGGGCTACAAACCGGCATACCTGTGGGACGCGAGTGAGCCCACCGAACGCGCCATCGTCGAGTGCCTGCGCCAGTGCCGCGCCACTTGCGACGGCGTCGTCAGGGCGCTGCGGCTGGGAAGCGACGTCTTGCTATGCAACGTCGCCGACACCCGACGACGGCTGGCGAACTGGCGTCTCGGCGTCAAGTTCGTGGACGTTTCGGCGCGCCTGCGCTGCCCTGCCGTCTTGACGTCGGACGCCTGCAGGCGTGGGCGACATGCTGGCGTCGCTGAAGGAAGTACTTGAACGAATGGCGACGTCACCGGCGGAGTCGTTAAACGAAACAGCGTCGGAACGTATTTCCTGCGGGGTGTGGAACCTGTGCACGGCGTTCGGCGTCCTCTTGGGCTACCCTGTGGTGTACTGGTTCGACGGTGGTGCCGACGACGGCAACTGCCTCGCCTTGGAGGAACTGAACGTCGTCAGGGTGCGATGTGCCAGCCAGGGCGACCTTCCCGTGCCGCGAACGAGTGCTGAGCAAGGCGACGAAGTGTATTCCTTCAGTTTTCCGCTCCGCCTGAGCGCCGAATTGGGACCGCACGTGGATGCGTGGTGGAAAGAACTGAGCTCCAAAGCTCGAGATTTAACTCGCGTCGACGAAGTCAAATGCTATCCTGTGGTCGCCCTCTGACGGTATTGAGGGTAGGGTGGTTGTGGGCGAGCTAGCAAAGTCGTCTGGTAAATGGCACAAAAAGTCAACACTTTTGGCCAAGCAGTCGCATTCACAGCTAGCCTGATTAGACTTGCACTTAAGTACGATGTTTAGCATTTGGTTTTGGGATTGACCAGCATTCTGTCCAGCGTTCTGGCCAGCCACAGCCACAGCTGTCTAGTGCTACATCCAGATGTAACTGCAATAATTGCTTAAGTCGTGTACTGATGTAGCCATCGTTAGAGTAAACTCCGGCCATCTACACTTATTAATAGTAACTAGCAGTGACTATGGCTGGTCATTTTTTTGAGTGGAAGTGGTTTGGCCTGCTGGGTAAAAATTTAGACAGACCCGCCGCAGTGGCTCAGTGGCTAAGGCGTTGCGCTGCTGAGCACGAGGTCACGGGTTCGATTCCCGGCCGCGGCAGCCGCTTTTCTGATGGAGGCGAAAAGCAAAACGCTCGTGTGTACGAGATTTTGGCGCATGTTAAAGATCCCCGGGTGGTCAAAATTAATCTGTAGCCCTCCACTACGGCGCGCCTCATCGCCTCCGTTACGTCGGCGCGTTAAACCCTACAATAAAAAAAAAAATTTAGACAGGCTGCTTTCAATGAGAGTTGTACAAGATATGTGATCTTGACTGGAGCACCTGGATGTAGCTTTAGCATTGATTAGCATGAATGTGATCCAGGCCACAGCCTTCAGCTTTAGAGTTCATACGAGCTAACTGGATTGATAATAGGGCATTTTCTGAGCCTATTAGGAGGGGGAGAGGGTTGAAAAGAGGATGTTTGAATAAAGGTGGTTGTGATCTTGTCCTGGGTTTTCTAAAAGATGAGGGAGTCAGGGATGAAGTTTTGTTTTAAAAATTTTGCAAGGTTATTAATACTTCTTGAAGGAATAACACCTTCACTCTGACACTGTGTGCCATCCCTTAAATTGTGTAACATTTGTCACAACTCTGGCATGAACCAAAGCTTAAGCTTGTCTGCTGCAAGCTATTTTCATCCTGGTCTTGTTTACTCTTGTCCCCTGCAATAGTTATCTCAGCACCTGTGATAGTTGAGCGATGCGTGCAGCAACTAGCTGCTTGGTCAAAATCTAGTAGCCGTGATTGCTAGTCTCAAGACTTGCCTTAACTGAGGCGTATACCGAGTGTAACATGGCTATTAAAGGGACACTAAAGACACGACTGGTTGGTCCAGATCAATGGATTAATTTTCCGTGGACACAGATACGTTACACTTGCATGCAGCATTTCTTAATAAAAATCAGGTAGCTAGTGGAAATAACAAGAAAGGTATTGCCACCACAAGAGGCCGTTCCACCTTACTTGGTTGGCTTGGCCATGAAAGTCACTTGCTCGAACCACACATCACATTTTTCTTTCAATATCTCAATGATAGTGTCGTGTGTTTGTGTAAAATGCACTGCAGGAAAGCCAACTTTACACCATGGGTCTCACCAAGCAATGATGATGATAAGCAAATGCACATCAAGTGGTTCAAGAAAAAAAAAAAAAGAGAATGCCTCTCGTGGACAGAATTGAACCTGGGTCGTTCGTGCCATGAAGCTGACGTCTATCCGTTTGCACTTTGCAACACGGTTGGTTGAAGCAGTTTGAATTTTGGGCTCGACTTTTACTCAGGTTGCATTGGAGAAAGCTTTGCATTTTATTCACCTTTTTCTTATGAAAGGAGCTTTCGTTTTTCTTTTCAATACCGCATTTGACATTTCTTGAGAATATCCCTAAAAAGCAAAAATAATTGGGTTGTTTTTGTTTTATTGAGGTCAGTAAGAAGATAATGTGGCGGTGGGAATGTGAAAAATTTTCGCTATTTTTTTGGCCTAAGCAGAGAGGTGCGTAGGCAGCATTTTACTGGCCTGAAAATGTGTTTCCGCATGGACTGGCCAATAATGCCATGAAACAATCTGGTTCGTAAATCAGAGTTGCTGGTGATTGGTGCCCTTATGTGGTGCGATGGGAGGGCGCAGCGAGGGTCTTCTAGCTACCTTTACGGTGACCCCTCCAGCTTTCACGCTACCTGGGTACACCCTGATTGGCCAGGTAGCAGTGGTTTGGCGTTGAATGAGGTAGATTACGACACCTCTACCCACTCTTCTGAATAGAGTCTGCTGACCGTTTGCTTCTTGTCTGGAACACAGCCTTTTATCACGAGGCACAGAGGATGTTTTTTCTTTCTTTCTTGGGACAGGAGAGCTGCAAGGTGTGCAGGGTTACCCAGTTGGCTTGTGCTGGTAATCAGAGTGTAATCACCAGTTTCTCCAGAGGGGAGGAGTAATCGCAGTGACTTGTGGGTGAACAGTGGGGAGAAACCGTAATCAGGGTATCAATATATAGTGGGACTCTTCGATGTACAGAGGTCAAAAGTGTTAACAACAACGTGCGAACGCGTGGCTTTCGATACGTGCAGTGCAGCCTTCTGATAGCCACTGGCGTGACCAGCGAGATGAGGGGATGGCGCTACGGCAGCAAGGCATGCGAAAGCTATTGCCGATGCTTTCTTGTTTCGGAGGGAAAGGTTCTACCACGTCCTCTTCACACTTTATGTGCCTGCGCATGCGTGCTAAAACTTCACCGCGCCAACAATAAACATCTTGAGGGAATTTCTGAGTCAATGCTCCTTTCCTGCACAACCTACGTTAGAATGGCTGTGCCCGACCCACGTTCCACTTTTTTTTGTATCGGAACCATACCAAAGGTGAAAACAAGACTGCACTGGTTATCAGCGTTTGATAACATGTAATATAGGTTTTAGCGGTGGTTGTGGCACTTTTGGCGTCGAACTACTCCCCCCAAAACAACGGAACATCGGCAATAGCTTTCGCATGCCCAGCCGCCACAGCGCCATCCCCTAATCTCGCTGGTCACGCCCGGCTGCGCTGCACGTATTGAAGGCCACGCATTTGCGCGTTGTTGTCAACAGTTTTGACCTCTGTACAGTCCCGAACTCCCCACAGATAGCCTGCAGGTGGTCCGATTCACCGTGCCGTGGAAATATACGTGAAAAACAAATTTCAGGGAACCCGCAGTGAGTCTGAGATTGTAAATCAAGAAGCCCTAGTACTTAACTTTAGGGCAGGTTTGTTATTACTGGTTAATATATAAATCGGTCGAAAACCAATGACGGCACATGCTGGGTTGCAACTCCTTCCCCATCAAGGGGACAGAAGCACTGGAGAAGGAACATCTTTTATTGCCAAAGCTGCCTACAAAAGTGAGGGAGGGGCGATAATAAATACAGACATCGTACGACCCTTCAATTCCCCAACCCTTGCTGAAAACAATCATCTGCAGACAGTTACATCCACTTCCAAAACTTTCTGCTGAACATTTTTTACAGGCCCCACTAAAAGGGCCCTGTAACAATGCACACAACTTAATGATCACTGCTGCTCTCGCTGGCATCTCGCAGAGTGACCCCCCCGACCACGTTTTGTGCTTCCCAAGACCACATTCGGATGTAAATTCTTTTTGCGGCCAGAGATATTAAGTTCCCGCATCTTCAGCAAGAAAACCTGCTGACCCCGTACAAAGCGCGCCAAAAATGACGCAATCCTCGTGTACAACGAAAGCCTGAGCAAACAATTGAAGAGAACTCCTTCAAACAACGCACATATGAGCGAAACTGCTTTTTCATTCAAGGAAAGCAATAAAGCCAGCAGAGAAATGTTCATATGTACAAGCATGTTCATATGTACAAAGTTCAGGGCCATAAAAAATGAAAGACAGTAGAAAAAATACATACTGCAAACGTTCATAATTAACAGCATACAGTGAAAGTTTTGTTTACAACATCAAAGTGGGAATGAGGATATCGCAGTGACTGGGACTGAATGACTACATGCATTTCTAGGCATAAAACATGCATAGAGGCCCGCTCAGCCACATTTCACAGTGCTAAGTGCATATAAAGCGGCTTTGTGTCTCTCTTCTCATTTGCTATGTAGTATTTTGGAAAGCTCTGTCATATAATGGCACATGCGTAAGTTGCATCACACGTTTGCTTGACTGACTAGAATTTTCTGCACGAAAACGGTAGCAGCTCCTGCAGGCAGGCATCAAAGGAAGTAAGTATTAGCTGACCCAATATCCTTTGCCCTGTAGAAAATCACCTTCAGCGCAGAAACAAGTTCTGAGTGACTGTTGAAGCAATGTCTGAAATCAAAGAAACCACGAATAACTTGCAAATACTGGAAGAAAAAAATTCCCCCCCTCAAATTGTGTCTCCATTACTCTGCAAAACAGTGTCGAGAAATCAAAGTGTTGAACAATACTTGCACTGTTTCTATTTACACCTTCGAGAAGAGGTATGTTCTAAGCGTTCCCGAATGATAGGAATGCACCAGCAAGTTGGCTGCTCACGCAGTCTGCGATGTAATTCAACTAGCTTGTGAGGCGTATCAAACTTCAAAACCCAGCCTTTTTCTTTTCTTTAAAAAAATTGAACTCTCAGCATTTTCAAGACATTTTTGTTTATTTAACATGCTGTATTTCATAGTTGGGAATTAACGGAGAACTGTTCTGCCCTGCTGCATGTTTTTTATGGGAACAAAATTAACTCTGCATGAAGTTGCGTCTCGTAACGCCATTTTTTGGTCCCTATCGTGCGCCGTGGCTTCTAAGCAAACTCGCAAAAAATCACTCTGGCGGAACAACGTGTTCCGACTCGTACAACTGGGCCCATACATACAGCAACTGTAGAAGCTCAGAGAAATGAGAAAGACATTCAACACGTAACGTATCAATTAAGACACACATCAAGACACACGATCATTTACAAGCTGTGGCCCGCAAGGGGAAAAGCTTTTTTCCCCAGGCTTGCACCCCAAACTCTTCATGATGGTCCAACTGAGTAAGTTTCACTCTTTTCTCATTCAATGTTGACGTGCAAGCAGTTGATCGATGTGTAACCGCAGAATAATGAAAGCCAGCCACAAAGAGCGGCGCAAACAGATAAGGTAGTTGGCATTCGAGGAACAAACATCAGAACTGTTTCAAAAGGAATAAAAGGCGAGCCAATAGACTTGGAAACCAAGCAATGTAGTGGCAGAAAATAGTTTTACGTTCTTAGAGGAATTAACTGAATTGACGACGTTCAGATGTGCTGCATCCCTGGGGGTTGCAGTTTTGGTTTAAACAAATAACATGCACTTTCATTTTTTTTTGTGGCTGCCTGGTTTCCTTGTTTAGTTGCCTTATTACCAGCTAGTCCAACAATTCACTAGCTAGTTTATTACCATAGTGCCAATGTCCCATTGGTTTTAAAGGCAAGGCTTTTATAGTCTTAATGGGCTTTTAGTCTAATCAAGGAATTGCCTTTCTGCATTATTTTTTAAAGAAAAAGTGGCCTTAATATATGTTCCACGTTGTTCAACCCTATTTACCAAAAAAAAGAAACTGCCCAATTGTGGTCAGCATGACGATAAGAACTATTGTCCAAATCAAATAAACTTTGACATGTTGAAGCACCACCTCAGCTATGAAGCGTGCTGCAGCGGAGGATTTAAAACTAATTCAGGCCACTCGAGGATCTTTAATGCTGCCAAATTCTCATTACATGGGCATCACATTGGGAAAAAAAAAGGGGTAGCCACTGAGCATTTATAGTGACGTACCTGACCGATCTGGCTGATTTCAGTCGAGTGGCTCGAACTTTTCTTCCTTCTTTTTTTTTTTTTCCATTTTTAAAGGAGGGAGGACATATTGTACTGGAAAAACTTTCTGCGCTATTTTCTGAAAGCCTAAAGACTCTAAAGTGCCCGTAGCCTGCAAAAACGCCATTTTTCTGATTCACAAGAAGGGAGATTCCAAAGACCAGAAGAATCAGAGACCCATCAGCTAATCTCGGTTTTTTTACAAGCTGTTTACCAAAGTTATACTTTAGCGCATACGGTGGACAGCCTGGATTCCCTCAACCCAGAGAAGCAGGCTCTGGGTTTAGGAAAGGGTGCTCAACCTTGCTCACATCCATGTCTCAATCAGAGTGATGGCAAAAATCTGCAGAATAATCTAACCCCTCTACACATGGCATTTGTAGACTTATAAGAAAGCTTTTGACTCATGTCAGCACTTGCAGCAAGTGCTCGAAGCAT
Source organism: Haemaphysalis longicornis (assembly GCA_013339765.2). NCBI lineage: Eukaryota > Metazoa > Arthropoda > Arachnida > Ixodida > Ixodidae > Haemaphysalis > Haemaphysalis longicornis. The sequence goes on along the minus strand of CM023458.1, from coordinate 87,809,426 downwards.
TGGAAGACCTGGGGACAGAGGAGACCTGCATAAGACTCCTGTATTAGCAGGATAATCCTTCACAAGCCTAAGCGACAAATTCTCAATTTGTAAGGGCGTACGACTGAGGGTGATACCACCTTGCAAGAATGTTCACAGCTTGTGTGGAGGTGGTATTCGGGAGGCTCGACTGGGAAAACACAAGATTACAGATAATGTGGGAATACGCGAGCCATTTTGAGGTTTGCAGACGACATAGTCTTGCTGAGTGAGTCTGCACAACACCTGCAAAAAAAATGACTGGAATACTACAATCAGAAAGCACGGCCATGGGGCTGAAAAATACGTACAAATAAATCGAAAGTAACGATAAATAAACGTGCCTGAAAGTGCCCTGTTCAGCATATGTGATGCAACGCTAGAACAAGTAGAAGATTTTAACTACCCCGGTCAGCGTCGTCTGTGCTGATCCCAACCACGAGAAAGAAATCCGGCACAGAGCTGGTATGGGCTGGGGTGCATTCGGCAAGCACTCGCAAATAATGAAAAGTAAGATACCTCTGTTGCTTGAAAGAAAAATCTACAACCAGTGCATACTGCCAGCAATTACATACGGAACTGAAACTTGGCGCCTTACTAAACAACTGGAAAACAAACTTGGATCGGCTCAAAGGGCAATTGAATGAATAATGTTAGGAGTAACACCCAAGCACAGGCAACGAGCGACCTGGATCAGAGAACAAACTAGAGTCGATGACATCATAGTTCAAGTAAAGAAAAAGAAATGGACTTGGCGCGGCCTGTGTACTCAGACGAACCGACAACGAGTGAACACATAGGGTGACCGAGTGGATACCTAGAGGCAGGTTTAGAAAAAGAGGAAGGCCAATTACTCGACGGAGGGATGAAGCACGTTTGGAGGCAAAAAAATGGAATAGGTCCGTGCGGGTAAGGAGTGGTTGGAGGTCAATGGGAGAGGCCTTCGTTCTGCAGTGGGCTGGTGGTAATGATGATGATGATGATGGGCTCAAGCTGCAGGCTCTAAACCAGTGATTCTCAAATGTTCAAGAGCATTTGAGGGGTCCGCAAAGCCTCCCTCGAAACATTCCCCCCGCCATCCTTTTCTCGATTTTGCCAGCACCGGCTTGCAATTCAAAAAAGGTTTTGTCGCATTACATGTACGTTTAGTTTCTCCCCGTTATTTGAACATCTGATTTTTGCACAACTCACTAGCTATGAGAAGCAGACCTAGAAAAGGCAGCGTATAGGTGTTTAGAAGAATTTAAATTCAAGAGGAAATTGTTTGACATTATGGCCCGCATGTCATTAACGTCAAGCAGAAAAGGCGGGCATTGGAGTCTGACGTGAGCTGCAGGCGCAAATTGTTTGACATTATGACACCGATCAACGTATGCTCCATCGTAGGGTCCCCCATCACTTTCGGATCCCCGGGGCAGTCATGGCTGAGAACCACTGCTCTAAACAAAGCAGTACTGTTTGCACCTGGTTTGTAAGCTACAAGCTGTTGTTTCCCACACCACTGAGCTGACGTTTTGAAAATGTATGAAAAATTCCTCACATCTTTTCGCTTGGTTCAGTTGACATGCACCTCCTTTCTAATTAGGACCTGAACTTAGGTCCTGCGGAAAATAAAGTTTGTTCTCTCTCTCTTTTCCACTTTCAGTGCCCTCTGAATTGGAACTCTGCTGGATCATCCATGAAGGCTGTGCAATAGGACACCCCATGAGACATAACAGTTCCTAAACCGCTTAGCTATTAGTCGTAGGTTCTCATGTACAGACACAAAGGAAGCCTACTTGCAGAAAGGACACAACCTAACTTCAGCACAAGCACGCCTTGCAACGTGCTTTTTTTCAGGAAAACAGAGAAGAACGTAAAGTGACACAACAATGCACTTCAAAAAAGGCACTTCTTTCTTCTTTCTTTTTTTCATAAGTGTCGTAAGCAAGAGGCAATGTAGGTCCAGTGTTCTGAAGCAAAACAAACACCAGCACGGCTCATGCCACAAAGAAAAATCGCGAGCCGACAAAATAAAAAAAACACGCACGCATCGTAAGCAAGGAAGCTCGTATTTAAACGGAGAGGTTGTTTTCTCACTGAAGACGCAACAAGCTTTTGCATCTGCTGCCTTCACCGGAAATGCAGAAAGAGTACTCGAATAGTTAGCCTCGCAATTAATTCTACCAAACTACATGACGATACAAGGTTGAACAAATAGATGATAACGTTAAAAAATGTGATGACACGTTACTAGCAGCCACAATGTGACGAACAGAGAGGCAGCCTCAAGGAACAAGTACATGCGACTAAGCAAAAGTTCGTTGTGAGCACTGTACTACTACTACTTTTGTGATATAAAACTGCCAACCAGAATACTAAAAAGGGTTTGCGTACACCATGAAACCCAATGGTTGTTGGTGTTTTAATAAGCAACTAGCTGACAACATTTCTATCCTTTTTGCAACTATTCCCCAACCTTGAACCAAGCGCCGATCTACTTTGCCCCCTTTTAAAGATGATCCATTGCAATCTACTTTTGTAAAGTGACACAAATCACCACTGCCATATCGACATGCTTACAAATACGCTCAATGACCACAATTGCAAATGCGGCCAAAGTTATGACTAAGAACTCTCATTGAAAGAGTCTAAATCTATGTTTCTTCTCTCTTTTTTTTGGTGCCCAAGTATGTATCATAAGTTGCGCAATTAGCAGTGCAGTTTCTCTGCTTGCTTGAGCATTAGCTTACGACCTTTGAGGGCCGTCCACACTTGCGGCAAAAGTGAGCAAAAGCGACAGAATTCCGTCTCTTTGTCGCACGACGATCGTTTTTGTCGAATGGTCGGGACCAATTTTTCTTGCCGCGCGACAAAGCGAGAGAAGTCCCGTTGCTTTCGCTCGCTTTCGTTGCAAAGCGTGAATGGGCCTTTATCATATTGCCGCGAACCATGCACCGGGTTTGCTTATTTATTGTTTGTTTCTACTGCCCGGCCACGCCCGGCTCTGTTATCTGTGTCCCAAGGGAAGCGCGTGTTCCATTCTGTATTTTTATGCCGCATGAGTTATCTCATTCAGATAAAAAGAGTCCTTTGCCCTAACATCACTAGCCCACAATAATCTTCTTTGATCTACAATGTTCTGGATGTAAATCGACGTTTCGAGAACCACTTGCACCAAAAGTCAAACCTCCTGCAGAGCAGACGCGGTGGTATTCGATTTCGCCGACACTTGCCTGCGTATGTCACTTTGCTGGCTGCTGCTTCACCGCCTGTGTATTCTTTAGGTTGTTAGGGAAGCACAAGTTCGCTCCAATAAACGTGTTTTTCTTTCAAGACCACTGTGTCGTCTTTGGCTTATGACATCTGGTTGAGGTGCTGGGTAAATGCACCCTAAGCCCTCGTCAAGCCAATAATCAAACCCAATGCATGGTTTCGCGGCAATATTTCTTCATCTGACGCTGCACTAGCCATGACAAGAATTGTAATTCAGTGACTGTAAGCAAAGAGAGTTAGGACATTAGTCAAATAGTTCTGTAAGATCAAACACAGTGCCTCACATTCAAGTCGTCCAAATTCCAGCAATGTCATTTTCATTTACAACACTCACGTTAATAAGACTGCATCGTACTGTGAAGTAGAAAGGCCAGGAATGTAGCTCAAAACTTAATGATGAACAAGCTGAAAATGCCTGGTGTGCATTTGTTTTTCGAAGTGCTCCAGTATAGGCTTGGCTAGCCAGGTTGCAGAAAACTGCAAGGCTGTCTTCTGCAGCAGCTGGCGAAAAAAACATTTTACAAAATGAGCAGAAAATCAGCATACAAAGCTTGCTCTTTGAGACAGCACGTATGTACACAATGAACCACCTTATGTACAAGCAAAACAGTTGCCTGAAGAAGAAGAAGATATGCCTGAGTTTCTTTTCCTCTGAAGCGTCGGGATCACAACCTATCACATGACGGCATTAGATGTGTGCCACGAGATAATGCCGCAAATGTAGAGAGATCAGAAGGGTGAGAGCGTGGGCAATTGCAGGCTTGTCTGCAGAATCAGAAATATGGAACAAAATTGTCTGCAAGTCCAACCGTACATTTTAATCGAAATGGCATTTCCCGTCAAGTGGCTAAAATAGAGCTTTTGCGAAATTTCCGCATCAAAACTAAGTAGAAGTTATGTTAAAAGCCATAATGACAGCTCGTGACACATTTACTAGTACGTACACACACTTTTTAAAACAGCTGCATGTCTGTACTGTGCACTCTGGAATGATGACTTAAGACAGCGTTCTTACTCCTCCCAGTACAATAGCACACCAAGGAAACAACTAATGCTTGTGTGAGCAGCGCTGCCATTCCATCAGGTGTCTCATAACCAAACTGGTTCAAGATCACAGCAAAGCAGGGCGACCTCACCAGCGCTGTGAAAGTCCCCCGAGTCGAATTTCTAATACATCCTAATTTGACTCAACTGAAATCTGACTGAAGCTCAAATTTTCCCAATTCGACATGGTGAATGTCTCAATTGTGTGGATGATTTTGAACGTCTCGACCACAAGCAATTAAATTTTCTCGAGTTTTCGATTTCATCAAGTATTTCGAGCATTCACTGCACCTTCGTAAAATTGCGATTCAGCTGCATGCAGAAAGTGCTGACACACGTTGCTTTAAATGGAAGCTTGACTGCTTGCCATCTCGCGACGTTTTCGGAACTCTAGTTGAACCTTCACAAAATGCTTCAGTCACGCAAGTTCCCAACTACAATATGAAACCGACCGAAACCTTGGGTCCTGTGCACACAAACTGAATGCAACTCTCGTGCAAGAATTTTGTGCGATTCCATGAACAGAATTTAAAAAGGTTGCTTAGGCATAGCCTCAGCCGCGACACACGTGGTCAGTCAAATCAGCTCAGTACGGCTCTACTGAATTTGTTTCTCGAGAACTTCTAGCAAACTGTTTCCCCCATGCACACAGATCGAAATAAAAAATCAGCAAAATTTATGCAGGCACTTTATAAAATCGCTGGCACAGCATTTCTTATCTTAACCGAAGAGCAGCGATCGGCCAGACTGGTGTCCGGTAGACTAGACCTGACTAGATTAAACTAGGACTCTCACACGAGCAAGAACGTGCCAGTGCATTCTTGTGGAGGCACTGTGCTCTTATGCTGTTACGACTACTATGAGACATGCTTCTACAATCTCCCCGCTAATATCTTCACTGCCTCTGGCGAACCCTACCCAAAACAGTTTGACCAGTTCTGTGTCAGGGAATGAGTGAAACAGCCAATGATTGGAAAGTGATGCTAGCCAATCAAAAGTGGCGTGAACTTGGGAAAACCAAATCTGCCGCTGGAGTGACAAATTTTCGCCTCTGAACGGCTGTTGTTGTACATTTTTTTTCTGGCACTCTAAAATTAGTTTATGATAATTTGAAACAGCGTTACCAAGCAGGGACAAGAAAAGAAGACACACGGCACGGTGCAAAGTGTTTTCTTGTCCCCGTTTGGTAGCGCTGTTTTGAATTGTGATCATGCACCAGCTAAGCCCAATTTCACACCTTCAATGAGCACTTGCCTTATCACATTCATATGGGGCTTCTTAATTCAATGACCCACAAGCTTAAAAACCAACGTGTCAATACAAAAAGATTACATAAAAATGTTCCTAAAGTTTGCTTATTTTAGGAATAAATCACTTCTGTACTGAAAAAGAAAAGAAACACACTTTAGTTTAGCTAATTTGCACTAGATGCTGCTCGCTGTCTAGCGAGCAAGAGTATTAGTTTTTCATTTCAGCACAGAAGTGATATATTTCTAAAATAAGCAAACTAAGCCACTAGGAACAATGCATTGAAGCTGTAAAACTTTCCTCTTGGAGCATGGTGTTTTTTAAGCCTTTGGGCCTTGAATTGGGAAGTCCCGTAGGAATGCTATCAGGTGAGGGCGCCTACACTAAACGTACGTAACACGTTGCCATCCCGGTTTCCATAAAGAGCTCCGTGTGCAAGCTCAGTACAGGATGGTTCCGTTTACGCAGTAGGCTGACTTGGCAAATGCGTTCTGCGCTGCTGTCGTGGCCGCTGTCACTCCGTTGCCATTGGGGAGGTAGCCCGGTGGGGAGTTGTAGTTGGCACCCGACAGGAGGCCTGCCAAGTGAACCACGGGATTGAGTGCAGCGGAGGCGGCCACGTTTCCGCCGGAGATGGTGGGCAGCGCCGGAGTCGGCTGTGGCTTGGGCTGAATGTTGTCCAGGACCAGCTCGAGCTCCTGGTAGTCGGAGAGTCGCTGCACCTCCTTGTCCTTGCGCAGGATCGTGTTGGGCAGCTTGCGGAGCTTGCGAACCTGTCAGTACGTGACGCGGAAGGCCAGAGTTAATGCCACCAGTTGCGAAATGTCCCACAGGCCCCGTGTATCAAAAAATTAAAGCCGTTCCACTCAATGTGAAACTGTTGTGTTGGGAGTGCAGAGCAGTGATTCGCCACAATGGGCTGTGGTGCCGTTATCCGCTCCCTCTTACCACCCATCACGCTCTGCGCTGCCCTGTCTCATCCCTCTCCTGATGAATTCAACGGAGGTTTGTCCAACACATTCAAATTTCCCGCCTTTGCGGTGCTCGCGCACCCTCTACCTGAAACTGCGCCAGTGGGAGTTCTGTTCTTTTTGTGCCTGCTTTTCCTCCCGCATGTGCCGGCATTGCAGTGAAACTTTTTTTTTTGCTTACTGTCGTAAAAACCAACCCAACGAGCGATCCGAACTAAATGAACGCGGGAGCTGCCGGTTAATAACGTATACATCTTTGCCTCAAATGTACCCGCACTTTTCCTGGCGCCAAACAACGGGGAAATGTACGACAAGCGCCAGCGGTTAACAAGATTCAAACGCTTGTGACTATATAAACCGCGTGGCTTTCGAAGCCTCTGTGGGACGCCGTGACGACGGAACACCGTGCAGTTCTACTTGGGTCCAGCAAGGGAGCTACGACGACAAGGCGAGCCCCTAAAGAGCTCTGCTCTTAAAAGTGGCCCACGGTTGGTCCCCTTCTGTGGAGGCCAACAGGGCCGACCATGGGGCAAGTTAACTAGCTTGCCATCTGTTGGCAGAAGGCTGAAGTAGTAGTACTCAAGAGCTTGCAGCTACTGTTGCAAGTTGTATAAGAGAAACTGCGGAAGCATAAGTAAACATGACCTGATTCAATGTTTTCTAGATTAAAAAGCAAGCTTCATATTATTACCGTAAAAACCCGCGTATAATACGGACCCGCGTATAATACAAGGTGTAATTCGGGGACAGCAAAATCAGAAAAAAAGTTTTCATCCGCATATAATACGAGGTAAAGAGCACAGAAAACATTTATTTGCACTGCAGTTACCCTTCAGTCATTGTCAGTTTTCGCTGGCACTGTCTTCCGACGTCCGTTCAGTCATCGTCAGGTTCACTGCCGCTGTCTCCTGAAGTCGCCTTGTTGGAAATGTCTTCCCACAGAAAGTGGTCCTCAATGCCATCAAGGGCATTCGAGATGCTGCATTTCTTAAAAGGGCGACTGACGAGCTCCTTTGAGATGCTGGCCCACGCACCCGCGATCCAGCCACAAAGCACCGCTGGAGAAGCCCGCGTCAGCCATCCGGTAGCTGTCACTTACGGGTCTCCTGACCTCATCCACTCTTGGTAGCAGGACCTGATGCAGTCTTTGAAAGGCTTGTTGACGCAAATGTCTAGCGGTTGCAGCTGGAATGTCATTCCTCCTGGAATGACAATGAGTTCGATGCGGGGTTCGTGCAACAACTTCTTCACGGAATCGGCCAGGTGGCAGCGAAAGGCGTCCAACACCACACAGACTTTATCCAGTCAAGCACCAGTTGCTTTCTCCACCCGCGAATGCTGCCTTCGGTGACGCCGAACTGCCATCCTGCGGCGCAATTCCTGATGGTCTCGGCACATAAAATAACTTTTCTTTTAATTGCCGCCGAATACTGCCTTCATGCACCCGACATCGTGATAGACTTGCGGTGAATGTGACGATCCTTTGCGTGGTCAAAACAATCAAAATGGCGCCGGCTGAGAGAAGCAGCAGCCAGCTAACGCCACGGCAAGATGGCCCACCCTCCGCTGAAACCGAAACCGAAGTTTGAAAGTGCAAAACTTTCGGCTGAAAACTTTGGGATCCACATATAATACGAGGCACAAATTTTACATAGTAAAATTTGGAAAAAAAAACTTCGTATTATACGCGAGTTTTTACGGTAAGTTGTGTTATCAAGTAAGTGTTCAGTAAAGTTCAGTTTTTGTACACTTTCCTCTCGCTTCAATCAAGCGGGGGTGCTTGCAAAGCCCAGATTCTGAGGTGGAGTTGGCAACTGCTGTATACTGAAGAACTCTGATGAGCTCTTCCCTCACAGTTCTTCAATACGCACTAGTCGCGAAACTCCTGTGGACAATGCGGACTGTGCTTCATTGAAGCTGTGGGGAAACTGTATTGGCAAGGCGTAGCTTTTCTTTCATGACTTATGGCAGCAGCTGCAAGCGCTTACAGTAGCCAACCATTTTTTTTGGACTCCAAAAATTTGGACTTTCTGGATATTTTGGACTTTCCCGAGGAGCCATCAGTTGCCCCATAAAAGTAATGACTCACGGACTTTTCGGACTACTCTTTTATTCGGACTATTTGTCGTTCCCCTCCAGGTCCGAAAAATAAGTCGGCTACTGTAGTATTATTCAAGTTCTTCTGGCAATAGATGGCAGGCCCTTGACCCATGCCAGCCCAGGGAAGGGGGCCAACCATGGGCCACTCTTTGATACACGGGGCCTAGGAGAGTTTTGCAAGTGGTGTAATATTGCATGACTGCGCTTACAGCAGAGCAGGTCGAAACCATTTACAACGATTGCTAAGAGTTTGTTGCCACGTATGAGTGTACAGACATTCGAATTTTCACTTGAAACAAGGCATACATCGACCATAATCTACAACACAATATTGCTAACTTCCCCCTTTAGCTGTGACACTGAGCATGCCAGAGGATGGGGCCACTACATGAGTACAAATAGGGCAACAGCGCAACACAGACCAAACACAAGAAGAAGAAAGTAACAACCACTTTCTTCTTCTTGTGTTTGGTCTGTGTTGCGCTGTTCCCCTATTTGCAATCATGCACCAACTCGCCCAAGCCTTAACCCTTGCAAGCCCCATGTGCTCACCCGCTTGAAGTCGGCCCCCAGCTCATCGCAGCACGTGCGCAGGAGGTTGGCGAACGTCAGCTCTGTCCTGGGCAGCTCCACCTCGATGAAGTCCGGGTCGTCCAGGTAGGCGATGCGCACCTTCAGCACCAGGTCCGTCTCCTCTGCAGCCGAATACCACAGGGAACACTCTCGTCGAGGCACCCGTTGTTCCACCACTCACTCTTCCGTGCCTCATCGTTGCTGTCAACCATTTTCCACCAGCCAGACATTACCATGTCAGGAACAAAACTGCACCGATTCTGCTGACCACTGGGAAAGCTTTTTTGGCCTGTAAGTACAAGTTACCCTCCAGACCTGCAGCACTGGGTTCATGGACCACTTCATCGACAACTTCTGGAATTTATGCACGAAGCCAACTTGTCTGTGTACCTGTGAACCCATGTACCGTCATGCCACAGGGCAAACTTTTGAATAAAAAAAAATACAAGTTATGGACTTTGATTGCACGGAGCAGGCAGATAAACACAGCGTAGCTACTGTAAATAAAGCTCTTCAGAACCAGCACCACTGGAATGTAAAGCAGGCTTTACACGAGTTCACTTAGCACTTCAAAGTAATCAAATCGCAAAGCAGGGCTGGGTAGTACTTCAATAGTGCCTGAAACTTTCGGGTACTTATATTTTTTTATAGAGACACATTTGAAAAATGTATTACTACCTCAGTAGTGAAACAGCTGCGATCGATAATATCGCAACACTCTGCTAGGCATTAAGTAGCTTGTCACCTTGATTTCTGGAAGTAGGCTGACGTGTTTCTACAGATGCAGACTGAAAGAGCCATTCCAACAGCACTGCTGCCTGTTTGTCATTCTTTATGAATCGCCTTCACAATGCTAACCTTTTACTATGTTAACTAGCTACCATTTTTAAATTACTTTTTAACAATGTCATACTTTGGATGCTTTGCTAGTTCATTTTTTTTTAAACTAACCTTTTGAAGTTGATCGTTGGACAGCATACCATCTGGTCAGGTAGCATAATACAAAAGATGAAATACAGGCCACTGACCATGTCAAAACTAAAAATTATGTTTCAGGAGTGCAAAGGCTCCCTCGTTCACAATGACAGCAGTCAATGGAAGACGCCGATTTACTAAGGGCTGTCTAAATTGAGATTACTAGGGGCTATTTACATCGCCGCCTCCAGCAACTGCTTTCATTGTGAAGAAAGAAGCGTTAGGACTCTGAAACATCCTTTTTACTTTTGATTTTGGCCAGTGACCCTGTATTTCATCTTTTGTAACAGCAGCTTTTACGAGGTCTCTAATGATACTAAATTGTTGAAGACTTCAGTCAGCAATAATTGCCGTAAGCCAAAGCAAAGCGGGTGCCGCCATTGTTTTTACCCACCCTGGTGTCCGCTGGAGTAGTCCGACTGTCCGTTGTCGTGTGGGAGGACGTGCTTGCCGGGCAGGTCCGGGTCCACGTTGCGTGCGCTGCGCGAGAGCTCCGACAGGTCCACCTTGTACTCCATGGTCGGGTGGCTCAGGAAGTGCGGCGTGATGGGCAGGGACGACGAGGGGGTCGAAGGGGTCACGTCGCCCTGGCCCGCCTCTGCACGCACGCAAAGGTTAGGCGCTCAACTCAACCGCACTGGGGGACAAAGGCAAGAGGGTGGGGAAAATCGCCATGTATAGTAAACCGTTGTTATCGTGAAATTGCTTTATATCTGGCTCTACCTGAAGTGTTGCACAGTACCCATTGAAGTGCACCGAGAGCAAATTATCTCTGCTTTTAACGAAGAATCAGTTTCATGTTCCAAGAATTCGCACAGTTTCCTGCACCGACGACTTGGTGGTAACAAGGGTTTACTGTACATGCTTTGAAAATTGTATGACAGAGGGTAGGTTGATAATAAAATATCACATGACGTTATCACAATGTCAGCTGGGCTGAAAAGGCCTCGCTTGTAACTAGCCATTCACAAAGTCCTTATTGTAACTATAAAGTCGTGACAGTGCAATAGATAATTGACGCGTGCACTCGTGACACGCCACTCCCGCATTAGTATCACAGCTTTGAACCTCAAACATTGGATTTCTACTCCCTTTTCCCACACAATAAGTTCCGATTGCACCATCCCGACACCACACAAGAAGTTATTGGTGGTGACAGTGACAGTGTGCCGTGACTCTCATGTGGACAGATTGGCCTTGGGGCCATGTGCCACTTTCTGCCTGTGATAAAAAGCCACTTTCAAGCCACTCTTGCATCACCCCCGTGGTACTGACCCCCGAGGAGTGCCCGGATGTCTTCGTTGTCCGTGAGGGCTGCGGGCGTCTCGCCCTTGAAGGTGGTGATGCTCGGGTCGGCACCCTGGGCCAGCAGGTAGCGCACAGTGGCCACGTGGCCCCTCTTGCAGGCCCAGTGCAGGGGCGTCCTGGCAGGGGAACAAGCCACACATCCATCATCATAAGCATCAAAAGCTTATTAATGTATGCCCATGCTTTCCTGCAACAACATTAAAGACACATCCTGTACTTCCTCTCAACTGCACAAATTGTATCAAGACTAAGCGTGTTCATACACGAGGTTACACTGCATTTTGTGCAGACAGGTTGGTCATAAACCAAAATTTGCAGTCGCATACCGTCTGTCAAAATCCAGTACAGTGGATCCTTGTTAAACCATACCTGCATTAGCCGCAGTTTCTTTTTATACGTAGTTAAGCCGAATCCTCGACTTGGTTACCCTTTGACCTAATGCATTCGGATAAACTGTAGTGCCAGTTAGTACGTACTTCCTTCGCATCCCCGTCAGGTACGGATTAATGAGGTTTCACTGTATTAATGAAATCTCGGCTATAAAGAACAAATCTTCGTTTCCGATTACTATTTGTATATATATATTTTATGTTCAGATATAGCGGAAAATGGCTATAACAAACTAATTTCCATTCTCCTACGTGTTTGTTATAAGCGGGCTGGACTGTGCCATCAAGATATGTTGAAATACGAACAACAGAGCACATGGCTCTCAGTACGTGCATGCGCAGTTGGAATATGTTACGATAGTTCATGTCCAACTCTGATATGGAAAGAACATCGTACGGCATGTGAGCATTTAGATTTGGCTCACTGCTGCGTTTCGCGCCAATTCATGCTATTGTCACCTAACTTCACGTGCATCGCTTACATCCTGTGCAGCAACCGAGTTAGAAAACAAGCATTAGCTGGACCCAAACATGGCAGTGAGCCAAGTCAAGATGCTCACACGCTGTACGATGCTCTTTCCATATCAAGGTTGGACAAACCATTTTAGAAAACACTGTCTGCAAAGCCAGATCCCATGTAACAAAAATGGCAGAATTATCTCAGATATACCTTCCTTTTTTTACATCTTACACAGACCTAGAGTTTGGTAAGGTCCCCTGGTGTATGCACCCAATTTTTCATGCGAGATTAATTCGAAGCAAATTCGAAGTCTTTCGTTATTTTGTGGCAGGAGAGACACGGAACATCATTATCCTGCCATGTTTTTTGTGCGTAATATTTTTATATCTGCTTTATTGGTCAAAAATACTTGGTTATCAAGAGAGGATTTTCAAAAGTCCAATGCCTTTCCTTTCGATGTGCTGAAAGGAAAAAAATGACCTTGCAAACATTGGTTTTTTGACAGTAACAATATTTTCGCGTAAAAATCAGCGCGGGTGTTTCTTGCAAGTTTGAGGTGATTCACCAAAATTAGTAATTTATTGTATGGTCTGTCAGCCGCAAAAATGACTGGGGAATATTAAACATTTAGAAATTTTATACAAGTAGTACACCTATGAATGCCAATATCGTGCAAAGAATTATTTAGGTGAGCAAGCACATGAAGCTATCGCAAGTAACATAGAGTTAATAAAGTAAAAAGGGACGACACATGATTTGCACCTTTCTACTTCACATTTTGTAACACCAACTTTCTCGGACGCCGCCTCAACTGTCAACAACAACGCCGCGGGCTTGTAAGCGCTTTGGCATCTAGAATTACTTCTGAAACAGATCAGCCTTTCTCTCTTGTTTTACAAATTTTAGAATCGCTAATAACGATGCGTCTTTTGTGCTCATGCGGTTATGTTCGATCACTGCAAGGAAGAAATTTGTGCAGTACAGAGCGCAGCTCATGCACGGAAAATCTGAACAGTGCAAACAGGTGCTTATCGAGCAACTTAAATCCTTCTGCAATATGTCTCCTAGTAATAACTCAAGCGGTTTCTACCGAAAACGCACGCCCAAACTTTACATAACGACCTGGTTTTGATTTTGATTCAGTTGGTCAACGCCCTGACTAGCACGCGGTCGGCTTCCTGGCATAGCACAAGTGTTTTGCGTTGAAGCGCACTTACAGGCGCCAAACACTTGGCTTTCATATAGACGATCTGCTAGCCAAGTTCTCTTTCAGTGAGCCAGATTTTTGTGGCCCTTTCATTTACTCACCATCCGTTAATGTCATGCTGAGAGTTGACCCGCACGTTGCGTTCAACCAGCGTTATCACGGCTTCCTCGTCGCCGTAGCATGCTGCTTCTCGAAGCTTCTCTTCAAGAATCTTGGCCTTATTTATCTCCATGCGTTGGATGCAAGCCGTCAAGGAATCCGTCGCGGCAAGATTAGCGAAACGCCAGCCGTAAGCTCACGACGTCCGCGATCTGTGCTGTTCAGGTTTCACCGTGATACGGGGCCAAGCAGATACATGTTGTTTTGTCTCAGCTCGCCGTCATACGTCCGCGTAGAAAAAATAGTTCTAATGATATGGCCATAATTTGCTATTTAAGTAAAATTATCAACGCCAACACAAGCTACAAAAATTGTATTACAATTTAATTAAAGATTATGTCTAATGGGAGTATTTGGGAAGGTTATTTCCTGCACAAAACTATCGCCTCCTGTATTTCACAATGCCGAACGCATCACCCGCTTCCTATGGGAGTATGTGGTACACCTGCAGTGCCCACATGTCGTAAGGTGGGGCCTCAAGATTAACCGGGATCACCCACCATAACGGAAACTGAGAGCGGCTTGTGCCTGGTTTCAAAAGCAATTGATGTTTAAAATAGTTGAATTAACGGCAGTAACGGCGCTCTCGTCAGCGTTAGAAAAAACTCGGAACCACGGCGGAGTTTTGCCAACTTTGCCGCTTTCCACCAAGCGTCGCCCCAAGATTAACTGGTCACGTGACTAAAGCACTGGGAAGGCTATCAATTGAGAGAAAGAGATTGGTATAGAAGGAAAGGGCTGGATTGGCTGCTCAGGGCGCATTTGTTTGGCGTTGTAAAATACAAGAGGCGATGACAAAACTCCAAACAAATTGTATTCGTACGCTGGCACAATGAAGAACTACTTTTTTTAAACTGTGTTGCCCAGCTGTATGTAACTTGTGGTAGCAGAAGCTGAGGTGCTGTGAGGTGTCGAGAAATCTTCTCAGACAGCGTCGCGAAGTGAAAATGGACGAAACCAGTCCTTTGGGCGTTTATCTCGTGAAGTCTGGTAGCAAAGGTGACCGCCTATTGTTCCGTTACCCGTACGCCGTCGACACGGAAAAGGATCCCCACTCCAGCAGTGAGTTCACGGATCTTCTGCGCCGCCGTCAGCTGTCTCCGCTGGTGCGGGGGGGTCGGGGTGCAGTGACGTCTGCGCGCGTTTTATCTTTTCAGAAAAACGGAGCAACCCGTACGCATTGATTGTGAACGAAGACACTCTCAATACCACCAGGTGCGGACGTGCGTGCGATTAATATACCAACTTTGTCAACAACGTTGGCGTAAATGTGCGCGCATTCGCGCTCCTGCTGCCGGCTTGACTTCATGCTGTGTCTTCCAAACTTTTAATTTCAGAGCCAGAACCTGTTCAGAGGTTTCTGACAAAAACTTAGTGTTGTAAGTAACGATTTTGTTGTACCCGGCACATGTTCTATGCTAATTGTCACCCACACTGCAGATGTTATCCTGTGCTTATTTTCCATTAGAGCATGCCGGGGGAACAGCACACACGACTTGTACGAAAACTTTGCGGCGCATGCTTGCATGTATATATTCTGTCATCACTGCTCGGTTTGTATTTAAGCTGTGAGAGCATGAATTTTAGTGTTTTTTTTAATTAAGATGTGCCATGCTTTCTCTGGAGGAGCTGTATAACCTTTCTTTCTACCATTTCCCATCTTATTTATGTTTGCGCCAAATAAGGGATGATTAAGCTTGTTCCTTTTTTTTTCAAAAGGATTGGTATTTGGGCAAGTCGGTATTGGTTAAGCATCTTGAATGGCAGTGTAGTAGACACAACATGAGGGAAAGAAGATGACTGGACGACGCTGTACTCACAACTAATTTAATTGAAACCGCTACCCAATCATAAGTACTGCTGCCGAATCTACGTGCCCTCACTTTTTTTTCACCAGGATTTCAGACAAAGCCCTGTCCAACCTCTTTGCAACCAAAAGCGACCTTTGCAACCGCAAGTTCGAACTAAAGGTGAACGATGTTCGATTCGTGGGCCATCCCGTCCAGTTGTGCTCCAAGCGAGAAACGTCAACATTTCTCATGTTCAACGTCGTGTTTGCCCTCAAGGTAATTACCGCGGCCGAACATTAGAATGTTTCTCGACTCATACATGATCATCAAAACATATGAAGGAAATGGTCAGCACATATGCATCTGTTTTTGAGTGTAGAGACATTTGAACCTCTTACGTCGTAATTACAAACGTGTTGTTTGCTACACCCTTCACAGTTCTCTAGAGCAGGGGTTGGCAAGCATGCTAAGTTCCGTTAAGGGCCAAGGAACCCCCCTCCCGCCATTTTTCATTCCGTTCATGCTACATTAACGTGCAATAAATTCAAAAGCAAGCAAGGGTATCGTTTTTTTTTTCCGTCGACTTTACGCGAATGCGAACGCTAGGCACCTATCTCCAAACAGGAGAAATGCGCATGGGGGGTAATATAAGGCCGAGATTCAAGTGCAATAGTTTAACCACGTGGCCCGTTTTCGGAGTCTGGCTGGCTACAAGCTGCTGGCGAGATTTATGGCGGAGCTCGCGCGTTTCTGTTATGCGCCGAGATGTGCTTACTGACACTCGGGCGTGAGTAGAGTAATGGAGGTTCCTTAGATCGATCGCCACCTCAAGTTCACTATATAAGACTTTGCGACTGCGGAACCAGGGAAAATTTATCAGTGGCTCGCGGAACCCTGAGGAGGGGCCTGCGGAACCCCTATGTTCCGCGGAACCCACTTTGAGAAACCATGCTCTAGAGCACACGGACTACTTGTTTGTACTGGCAACGGCTTCTTGTGGTTGTCAGGGCTTGAGACAGTTCTCGTTTGAGCAGGTGCTGCTCTGTAAATAAATAGCTGGACATTTTGTACTTCTTGGCGCCAAATTCTGTAAAACGAAATGCCCGTGTGTATGAGATTTCGGCGCACGTTAAAGATCCCCAGGTGGTCAAAATTAATCCGGTGCCCTCCACTATGCCGCGCCTCATTGCCTGCGTTGCGTTGGCACGTTAAACCCTACAATCATGAATTCTGTAAAACGGTGGCATCATTTCTAAATGACGCTCTATGGTTTGAGAAATATGTGCGTTTCTTGGTTCGGAAACACTGTTAGCATGCAAGAGCAAAAAGAATACACAGAGCACAGCTTCTCAAGGCTGCCAAGATGACAACTCTAAGCGCCGTGCCCACCCTTGCAGCACTTTGAGCTGTCAATTCTGATGCACTGGTTGGTTGTAAGGAGGGGACACTGGTCTTGAGGACATTTTTTTTTAACCTATGTGCTTGAGATTTACACGGTAAATGTATTTTAACATCGTGATTGCAAATATGCAGTCAATTTTCATCGATGCGGTCTAAGTTGAGAGTTGTGCAACATGTTATGCGATTTTCATTATCTACCTATCAACTATTCGAATACTTCTTATCCCTTTGTGCTCTAAAGAACCATGGAGTGCAACTGTACCACAGGAGTAATTTTAGCATTGTTCCTGCAAACGCCGTGAACTGATTAAATGTCAGGTCACCAATTACCAATGTTTTCACATTGAACTGCATAAAATCTTGTGCTTGCAAAAGAAATTCTATATTTCTGTTATTTTATTGCACTGTTCAGTTTATAAGCTTCCAAATGCAGCTAACATGATACAATCTGACCAGTACATCCCAAGATATTGTACCTGACAGGGGACCCCACGGGAAAAAAAGTTGGTCCCGAGAAAGCAAGGTACGAATTTTGGAACCATAGGCAAAAATGGTCATTTAGACGAATTCAAAGGGCGACAGCTTTGTAAATACTTCGGGTACAGCTATAATATTTTTCAGGTACATTCTTTGGGACCTGTAGACTGCGAATAAAATTAATACAGAAAATTGATTTTTTTTTTAAATTTACGGTCCTCAAGACCAGTGTCCCCACCTTTAACACTGCCAAATGCAAGCTGCGTCGGAAGCTGTGTCTTTTCGTGGTCTCAAAAACAGTGTTGCGACACAAACAAGTTGAATGGTTTATGTGAGGCAGAAAAGTCTTAGGTATGTTTTGGCTTAGCAAGACAGGTGATCTGGTAAGAAACCTTGCATTGAGCCAGAACTAATCCTGTTTTGTTGGCCATATAAGCCTGATACGAGGTTTTCTTTGGTCTCTTATATTTAGACAATTCTCCAGATCATTCATTGCTCAACCAAGTGGCTGAGTTCTAAGCAGCAACTTAGGAGCTCTCAGAGAAAGCTGAGAGCAGCTCAAAAATTCATGGAAACAGAGACACTGATTGCCACACGTAGGGCTAAGAACCAAGCATGGTAGGTCAGAAAACACAACCACGAAGAGGACACTACTGTATGTAGTTCATATTCAGGAGAAAAAAGTAAGTTGGGCAGGGCACGTGATTGAAATGATGCTCAACAAGTGGATCACATAACAGATAGTATCAAGGTGTCAAGGTATCAAACAGCAGGTGCAGGCAGACATTTCACAGGGAGAATGAAATTAATGAATTTGGATTCCAAAGGTGGCCTTGGGTTGGTGTAAGCTAAGAGTGTTTCGACATTTTTGTTATCAGTCATAATCCTGCTGTGTGCAACAGCTGATTTGATGTGACAATTATTCCAGCTAGTTTAGCCATGCTTTTATCTCATAACCAGAGATGGCAAGATTACTTCTAAAAAGTAATTAAATTACATTACTCATTACTTTCCTAAATTCTCTAAAAATGTAATTAAATTAGAAATTACAGGTGGCCGAAAGAATCACATTAAATTACTATTACTTTTCAAAAGTAATGAAATTACTTTGAAATTGCTGACTGTCCCACGGCATTCCCAGAACGCATGAAAAGCGAACGAAGAGGCACGAGAAAGCAGGCGAGCTCTCATCGAAGCGTTGTTTCCTTTGCGTTCGTAGAGTAATGCCCAGAGTACTCAACTTTTCGTGGTCAACTTCTTATGCCGTGAGAGAAGCGGACAGAAGTCAAAAGTAATTGGGAAAGTAATGAGTAATTTCCATGAAATTACTGGCCTGAAGTAATTTATTACATTACTAAATTACCAACACTCAAAAGTAATGCATTACATTACTCATTACAGCAAAAAGTAATTTAATTACTGCAATTTAATTACTGCCATGTCTGCTCATAACGATCGCATGACTCGTAGCTTTTGAGTTTGAGTTCTACACTGCATCATCCATGTGTGCCGAGACAGCGGCTGTTGATGTGCACAGAGAACTTGGCATTTAGCCTAGTATATGTTCCTGGAGCAAAACACACCCCCAGAGGGTAGATTAAGACTTGGTGATAAGTCACTTGAAATACGTAATTTCAGTCAGCCAGTTGCCATCACATTTAATAGTTACATCAACTGGCGCTGAGGCTCAGCATTGGCCTTTTGAGTGTCATTTATTCTCTTTTGGGATGAGTAGGTATACAGTGACCACCACTGAGTCTGTGTTCCCTTTCCCCGAACCACCCTTGAAAAAAGGCCAACGCGAGCCACGACATAGTGAACTTCTACCATGACTTCACGCACAAGATTGCCATCGCCCTGGCGTCGGAAGAGAACCGCTGCAACTACCTCAGCATGGAGCTCAAGAGCATGCTGCAGGCTCACGACGACACTGTCGCCATGCCCGAAGGTGGGGTGCAGTCTTTTCTCCTCCTTTTTGGAACAAAAATAAGACTTCAGCCAATCCAAACAAAAACGTACTTACGTTACGGCTTCCATCACGGAAGCCGTGTTCACAATGAATGCATCACCAGGAGTAATCGTCTAAGTGGGCTTGAGTAATCGCTGCCAGTAATTAGTCAGTCATCAGGGAATTACAAGAATCGTCTGCAGCAGCACTCCCGTGTCGTAAAGAATGAGAGCGTCCACAACAATGCTCTATCCGAACACGCTGTCGTGAATGTCCACGAGATTGATTGGGACAATGCAAGAACCAACGCAACAAAAAAAAATAACAGCATCACGGCTACATCTGGAATCACTGATCATTCAGACCACATCTGGCACAGCCAACCATAATGACAGAAATCTTAGCCCGATCTATTCACACTCTTTGCAGAAATTACTCAAGCCTAGTTAAATGACTCGTTTCTGGGGATGCATGCATTGCAAACAAGGCTTCCATGCTGCAAGCTGAAACGTCAGTCCGTTTTTGTTGGACTGGTCGGCGTCTCTTTTTTGGCTTCGAATGTACCCTCCCGGCCAGACGGGATTCCGTCGTGCTCTTGACTTCATTTCTTCTTCTTTTATTATTAATTTTTGTGAAAGTTGTAGTTGCTGGACATGGTAATGGCGAAAAAAGCCTGTTGATGCAGAGCGACATTATTAGGCAGCTGAAAGTGTCTGTGTCAAACCTCAGACACAAAAATGCTGGATGGGGTGTATTTACTGCATTTATTTTTTTTACTTCTCGCAGTGCGTATTGATGCATGCTGCTCAAAACTACGTGCACTTGTGACCTGCTGAGACAATATTTTGCCTTTGTGCTTGTGATGAAGTATGACTTGGATAAGAACTTGTTTGCTTCAAGGGCCAAACGCCCGTGTGTACGATATTTCGGCGCACGTTAAAGATCCCCAGGTGGTCAAAATTAATCCAGAAGCAAGTCAAATCAATCAAATCAATGCGCACTAATATACAACACTAAACAGATAGATCTTTTAAGAACTGGAAATTTAAACAAAAAATATTTAAAGATGGGTGTCACAGCTTGATGTTTCATTTTCCCTTGGCTTATCATTATAGGAAGCAAAGCTGTGCTGGAGAATTCAGTCTTCTGTTTTAATCACGGGGTATTTTAACCTTTAAACCATTCAAAATTTTGTATAAGTCATACAAAAGCTAATTCAGTGGAGTTTTCGTGCAATCTTGCTTTAAATTACGTCACATTTGACAGTACTAGTATTTTTCTGCTTTGTTCTCAAAGCCAACAGTCAATAGTAGTGACTGCCATAAGCTATGGGAGACTGCAGTAATTCAAGTTCTTGCTTTGTCAAGCATTGGAAGTATCTTACTGAGTGTCACCATGACTGGTACAGACCTCCTATTTCGTTGCGGCATAATGTACTGTAATGGGCTATAGTATATAATGAAACTGGGTGAAATAATTCAGCACAAAACACCAAGTAGCTTTGGTGTTGTTCTATTTTGGTGGGGAAATGTTTTTGTGTGCACAGTTCATTTCACCATGCGCCGTGTTTTGAGAAAACTGCCCAATTTTCGACTCTGCAGTTTGCAGGAACAGCTTTTTGGAATTCAGTGCAAAGTACTCCATCTGTTGGGTAGAGTGGCAACCTTATGTCAAAATCAAAGCAAGGTAGCAGCTTCTAATTGTTACAGATATTTTTTTTTCCCCACATTTTGCATACTCGTGACCAGACAGCGGGGAGTCACCGTACTACCTGATCTTGCGGCGAAGTCAACTGGCGCGCGGTCTGCAGAAAGCGTACAATGAGTGAGTGGTGTTAGTACAGGACTCCCCATTGTTTTCCTGTCGTGTGTCTTTTGTCAGCTTCATTTTGCGTTCACATGACTAGCACGTCTGATCTAACAAATGGGGAGGTTTGTGGGGTGCTGATAAACTGTGTCAGCAGGCTGCAATTGGAGCTTAACGGAGGATGTGACAAGTAAAATGACTTCTCTAATTGTGGGCCAAATTGAATAAACTTAGGAGCATTTATGTAACTAGCCATTCTAACACCCAACTGAAATGGGTTTAAGGATACCTTTTATACTTTTTAGGTTAGAAGACTAATTACATAGTACCTGAAAGTTGCATTCAGCATAATTAACTAATTAAGCAAGAAGTCGACAAGATTTGTATGTCAGTGTGATCAGAAATGTTTATTATTGGCAAGGAAGCTATTAGAAAGAACAAGAAAAGTTTCACCTTCCTTTCGAAATCAGAAATGGTTTCATGACATAAAGAAAGTCAAGCTTCTGTCATTCTTTTTCAATGCCTAAAGGAAATAAAGCAGTAATCTAATAGCTTCCTTGCAAAGAATAGACCTTCCCGATCACACTGACACAAACAAGGGCGTCCGCAGAACTTTTCGCAAGGGGGGCATTCATTAACGGTTGGATAGCACCAAAAATGCACTATTAGTGGTTACAATAATTGCAAACAGCGAATTAGAACCACACTTGGAGAATGTACATTGGATTTTATTACCGAACAAAAAAATAAAGTTAATAAAGAAAATGCAAAAAGTTACTGTCACTTTGTAAAGAAGAGTGGTCAGTCTCGCTGCGGGAGGGTTCTCGACTCACGCCAACTGATCACCAGCACACAGCAGAATGCATTCACATACACACAACTGCACTCCGTCAGTCTTCCTTGAATAGCAGCTGCAGACACATCGGGTTTTTCTGGGCAAATTGCGAGATGACACGTGTAATGAAGTCTGTTGAAATGGCTCACACAATAAAGATACTACTGGCCTCCCTGACTTGCGTACAAGCGTTTTGAGGGGCTCATTTATAGGTTTTGTATCGGGGCTTGGGTGGTGCCGACATTTCGCAATTTCGAAGGAAAGGGTGTACAAGGTGATGGGACGGCACGGGAGGATGTTACACTCTTCCTACTAAGTGTAGCGGTGAAGATTTTAAGCTAGATATAGCTGCAAATTTGTCCGAAAACTGATGTTCTTGCGATAAGACTGCATAAATCTAGAGTTTAGAAAAAAAAGCAAACAAAATTCAAACCTTTCAGAATTGTTCGCTATCTTCAATAGCCAGCACAGGCAGTCTGTTTCACTGCCGTCACATGACCGGCAACGTTAGTCAGTGGGGCTCTTCGATTTGCAGTCTCGGACACACCGCGGAGAGTCCGCGGGTAGTCCTAGGATTCTCCGAAGCTATCGAATGCCAGACTGCTTCTCGGGGAGTCCGTGGTGAGTCCGAGACTGTAAACTGAAGAGCCCCACTGTCTAAAGTGCTATGTTGACCGCAGTCCTGAAGGGCGTTCCATACTTGTACGCATGACTTGAGTATGCTAATCATATGAGTAGCGTGAATTGTTGGGCTAGTTGGTTCACGTACATAATTAAAAAAAACTTTGCGCTTAAGGATGGGACAAAGGAGAGAACGTCGGTGTCATTCTCTCCTCTTCCGTCCTTCAGGGCAAAGTTATTTTAATTATGGGCCAACAAAGCTGTGCAGCTTTTTTGCAGTGCATAAAAATATCCCAATCTCCAAGGGGGAGCAGTTGCCCCCCCTTGCCCCCCCCTTCCGGACGCCCACGGACACAAAAATCTTGAGTTTTTGTCTAATTAATTTATTTTGGGGTAACTTTGTGAAGGTAATTAGGCTGGTAACTCAAAAAGTATAGAAGATACTTTTAAACCGATTCGCATTTTGTTATTAGGTCAGTTAAGTACATGAATTCTCGTAATTTGACTGAATTTGGTCTATAAATAACAAAAATAGTTTCACTTGCTTTGTCCCCCTTAATCAAATAAACTAAGCTCATGCTGCTGAAAGGAAATTGCGAAGAGCAAGCTAATGTTGTTCACAGTTCCCCAAGTGATGGTACACCATACCTGGGAGAGCACTGAAAGGCAGAAACAAGTTAGTCCCCTAGTGGATTAGAGGGTTGTGAAACGGATATGGCAACCTTGGCAGCAGCACTTGCCCGTTGATGCGGATAATTCCACAAGCCCGGAAAGTAGATGGGTCACTGCCCCATACACTTCCTGCAGTGCACTTCGTGACATCAGAAATTGGGGATAATGAAATGGGATTGGAGTAGCTTGTCTAAGCATTTTTTTGGAAAACACAGTGAGACAGGTGCATGCCGGAAATTAACTTCTGCTGTGCACGTGTTTGTTTTGAAAAGGTGCAAACTTGAACTGTTAAACTTGTTAAGCAGGTTCTCTTCCTTGTAGTGGTTGTTTGATCTGCTTCGGTTTTAGTTTTTGTCAAACAGTTTGTATTGTTGGGCATGTACATTCAGAAGATTTATGTGAGTGTACACGAGAGCCGTTGCACTTTATTACTGTCGGTGTCTATTGCTTGTATTCACTGGCAAGGCGCACATGCAGGCAACTGTGTGAGTGCGCCGTCACTCGTTACGTTGGTCTCCGCGGGATGGCGGCACTTCTCTGTGCTAAGCACATGACTGTGTCAACTGTGTCACACGTTAACAAACTCTACCTCAACGAACGCAAAGTATTGCCTCGAGTCCAATGTGAGTGTGATTAATAACACCTCTGTTGACACCACCGTTGAGAATCGGGTTGAAATGAAGCAGACGACGCACGCCGGTGTTTTTTTTTTTTCTTCGGCGTGCGGGCGCAGCGGCCAAAGCCGCGCTATGTCCGTGGCGCATCGGCCATGTCTGTGGCTGTTTTCAGTGTTGCCAAGCAAAGAAATTGACCGCTAAACTTTTCAACGAGTACCACCTATATACTACAAAGAGAGGCGAGAGTCTGAAGTTGCCTGCCTGACTTGTCTAGCCCTTGGGTGCTGCTGTGGCTGGAGAATTGCATGGGTGTTTTTCTCTTCTTTTCATTTGGGACCACGAAAACGCACGATGGGGATCAGCGGCCCCCTGGGGGCACTATAAAACACGAAATCTTGAATAAAATCAACTTGCATTTTCTCTTCATGCTCCTTTAATAACACCTCTGTTGACACCACCGTTGAGAATCGGGTTGAAATGAAGCAGACGACGCACGCCGGTCCCGCTGGCCAAAGCCGCGCTATGTCTGTGGTGCACGGCCAGCGTGGCCGTTCCATGGCCAAGCAAAGAAATGCGCTCTTTTTTATATACACAAAGAGAGGCGAGAGTGAAGTTGCCTGCCTGACTTGTCTAGCCCTTGGCTGCTGCTGTGGCTGGAGAAGCACGGGTGCGGGCATATTGCGGCCCCCTTGCTTGAATGGCTGTAAGTCCTGCGCCAAGCTGCTCCACAAGCTTGAAAATTGCAAAAATTGCTCTTTTTTCAAACTGCTCCAAAACAGTGGAGGGAAAACTGAGAGCCAAGAATTTTAACGCAGCCCGTCAGCCAGCTTCAATAATTTTCCACACCCCCAGGGTGATGTTGTTTGTAAAGGTTTGATTGATTGCTCTATTTGTCCCCGATGCAAACAGAGCGTCGTTTGCTGTTACTGAGGCGACAAAAGTCGAAAAAAACGACTATCTTCGAGCGCTGTATCTCTGGAACGACATTTGGGCGCCGCCAGCTTGGTGTGGTGAAGTTGAAATCCGCCAGGCAAAGCAGTTCTCGTGTTTCAGGCAGAGTTATTTCTAAGCGCAAAAGTTGCGCGAGAAGTTGTTCGCCCCCTACCACTTTCAGTGCTGGGCCCAAAATGAGCTTGCCAACTCTGTGGGGAGGTGGCTACTACCAACTTTACTCAAATTACGCACCTGTTAAATTGGGGGGCAGTGTGACGACTTATTTGGCAACAAAATCCTCCCTGTCGGTGCCGTGGCTCTATGCACCCAGTCTGGGAATGTTGGTTGTGGTAGCAGCTGAGAGGCTCGATATGGAATGAGCCAGCGAGTGTCCCGCCTTCCCCTTCTGCCCCTTCGTCATTATCCCAGGCTGCACAGCAGTGGGTCCGTGCAGCTGCACATCAACCGGTGGATCAGCGTCTCCTTCTGCCTGCCGCACAAGGTCCACCGGCTGCACCTGGCACGCAGCTGCCCCAAGGTGGGCGAGGGTGGCGGGGGGGTTCAGTTACTCCCTTCTTGTACCGCCCTCCCGTGTTCGATGTTTGCACCAGGCACTCTGCTGGTCCCCTTGCTTTGCTTTTGACGCATTTGCCAAGTGGGAAGGGGCAGCAGCCTGGCCACTCTGGGGAGCACAGCTGTTAAAATGAGGCAGCTGGCTCGAAGGGGGACTGTGATTCCTTGATAATCCAGTCCAAGTTCAGGAAGGAAGGAAGGAGCGGGTGCTTGTAAGGAGAAATAATGAAAAACAAGGTGCTAATTGAATTTTTCCGAGGACATTACTGGCAGAATCCATCTTCGATGATTGCCTTTAGATACGAGCATCCTTTAGATTGGAAGAATTTTCTCTATTTTCTCGTACGTGCCCACTGATAAGGATCTTTGCAAGTGCGCAAAAAAGAAATCCTGGAGCGGGAGTCTGCTTCGTATTACTGCTAACATTCTTCCCCTGGGACCATAATAACACTTGTCCTGTGTTGCAACCTCTACAAGCATGTTGGTTACAGTAGACAGCTACGCATGACAGGGTAGATACTAGTCTCATAGCCAGCCAGCTAGGTACCCCAGAGTGGGTGACGTAGACAACGTAGGCCTTGCATAAAAATGAATAACGGAAAACTCCAGTGTGCAAAGTTAATGTCGCACTGTATTTGTTGGGAATTTCTACATCGCGAAATTGCTCCTGAACGCTGCGCTTTCACCCTTTTCCAGGCCGACGCCATCCAGAAGTGTCTCACACAACTCAGGTGAGTAGCCGGCCCCTGCCATTCAAACCTTTTCCAGATTACCTATGCTGGTCAGTGATGTCTGTAACAGTGGCTGTTTGGTGTTTGACATAATGGAGGGGCAGATTCCGCAGCCCCCAGACAACATTCCCAGCCGGATTCCTTGGTTTTGACACGGTCTAGCCAGTGCACTGCACAGTAACATGCCTTCATGCCTGCAGTGCTGCGGATGGCTATACCGGGAGAATGTGTGCTCTGAACTTCTGTCTTCTACTCTTGTATTGTGAAGACACCCGCCACGTTCAGCAAAATTGAATCTGTACTTGGCGGGGGTTTATGTCTAGGGCAGGGTGGAATTGTTGAGGAGGTTTTTCACGCTTTTTTTCCCCTCTTGTTTGAGAAACCTGTAACATTCATTTGTAGGGGTAGCATTGTGAAATGACCCGCACAATGTGATTCAGGTTTACCATCTTACGTTTTCACTTTGGCAAGTGCTGCCAGCTCACCCACTGTGGTCTTTCGACCAGTCGTCGGTCAGCAGTGTGTCGTCCTTCATTAAAGCAGCCGTGAAGACAGAATACAATGTTGTTCAGTTTGAAAGAACCAGCCTTTGGCTAAATCACTCAGCTTCATTCGAGCCACAAAGGATATTTTAACGGCGGAGCTGTTGTAATGTGTGGTGCGTAACGTGTTAAAAATTCCAAGAAAATACCGAGTGCTCATGACTGCTTGCCTCGTTGGCGACTGCCGAGCATCCCCGGCTCGCGCAGTGGCTTTAGCCCCCCAAATTTAAAAAAAAAAAAATGAAAAAAAAAAAAAAAAGAATGGCAGCATCTCCACTCCGTGGATGATGGGGAGGGTGTGGAGTACGGGGACTCGAAATGACATCCAAGTTGCGCCCCGAGTGACATCCGATTTGTGCCCCGACCGTCATTACATTTGAGCCGTGAGTTGCACCTTGATTATTCCCTAAATGGAACTGCAACTCACGGCTCAAATCGAATTTCGCTTGATTTTCGCTTGATGGTGGTGTGCGCACAGATGGACGCGGACGGACATTGGGAGGGCCTAAGGTACTCCGCACCGTTACAGGCGAGGGAGTAAGCCCTTTGACTCTCGGAAGCTAACTCACGGTCGTAGCCCAATGGGTAAGACTACTGACACTAACTCTGTCCTGGTCTACCAGACACAGGCTCGAATCCTGCCGGTGCCTGTGTGATTTTTTGCGATTGTAAATGCTATGCGCACGGATGCGGACAGACATTGTGCGGTCCTAAGGTACTCCGCACCTAATAAAAGAAATACACCTGGTGAAAACCTTTAGGAGCGCCTCACACTGCATAGCAACCAACAAAGCCACAGCTCTAGGAACGCCATGCATGCGTTGTGCATATATGAGCCGCCGCTGCACCCCATCTACAATGGCTAGAATAGGAAAGTGTGATTAGCGTCGTGCAGCGCCTGCGAGACACTTTGAGGCCGCCAATAGGGATCCGTGAGGCAGCGCGCGCAGTCGTTTTACACATTGCCACGCAGCCACGTACACACGGGATTGTCTGCTAGGCGATTGCCGATTTGACCAGAGAGAAGTAACACTTGTTTCCTGTGCTGTAGCAACTTTGAAGGTGCATTAATGCTGCAAAAGCGTAGCCACTGTTATGTGCCGGGTTGCTCTACGGGGTACAAGTCCCGCAAAAAGAAACTGTCATTGTTTGGCGTTCCGAAGGACACATGTCTGTATTGGCACAGTGGCGACATGCAATCCGTCGTACTGAAAAGCAGCTCAAGGAAAACTCCGCTGTGTGCGAGCTACACTTCGACGACAGGTACACCTCCCGGCACATTGAACATCCCGTGAACAGAGAGGTTGTCTCAATCTACTGGGGCAGTCCTCTGTTGCTCCCGGGAGCTGTGCCCATGCAGTTTACCAATCTTCCAAAGTACCTCTCGAAACAACTTCCCCCCGAGCAAGAAGCATCAAGCAAGAAGCAGCGCCATCCAACAGGAAAAAAATTAGCAGTGGCTTAGCTCGGCTATGCCAGGATATACGTAGCGTGAGCTAAGGTTAGCAGTCCAATCCAATCCAATCCAATCGAATTCAGTCTAGTCTAGTGCAGTCCAGTCCAGTCCAGTCACTGCTCCTCGCGCATGCGCAGCACGGCTCTCCAGGAGCCACGCGAAACAGCTATCAAGCGGCTCTGGCACAGCGTCAGACTTGGCTACTGCGCAACGGAGGCGCACAGCTAGGCACGCGCCGGCGCCAGTGCGTCTGCCCGCGGGGCTATGACGTCACTCCTCTGGAATGTGCAGACCCAATTCTCTACACACCCGTACTCCAATTGGATTGGGTTTCCAATCCAGTACAATCCAATTTAATCCAATTCAATCCAATCCAATGCTCCTCGCGCTACCTCGGCCAGTGTAGCTTACGCTAGAAAAATACGCTAAGGATGGTGACTCCCCTGTGAGTGCAGAGCGTGAAGAACACTCAAGCTGAGTGTTACACTCTTCACTGTGGCTTACAGCATACGTCTCACTGCGCAGGACAAAGACGAAGCCCGTGCACGTACCCTTCTAGACATTGGAAGCATTTACCTACAAAGCGTCTGACATACTAAAGAAGTCTGCCATGCTCCCCGTGCATGACTGTCGAATTCTTTTTGGTCACCCAGCCACACTGTTACACGAAGGCATTGAAAAAGGAGAAGGCATGCCTTCTTGCGAAAGGAAGGAGCACCTGAAGCTCAGTTGCTTCACGTAACAGCAGAATAGAAGGCTGAAAGCGCTTTCTTCCAAGGAATCCCACACAACAGTGCTTGAATTTTGTTCACACACCAAAAAAGAAAAAAACCAAATACACAACAACCTTAAACTCAGCAGCACACAAGGCAAGATTTCATTGAGCAAAGAAAGTTGATGGCTTAGAGCCTTTGTAATTTTGAAGTGATTATGAGCAATTCATCACAAAGTGAATTAGCTTTTTGTTGTTTGTACACAGCACATCAACAAATAGACAACATGCACGTTTGCCACACACACACACCACACACACACACACACAACACACACCACACACACACACACACACCACACACACACACACACACACACAACGTTACATAGTAACACACACACACACTAACAAATTGCTGGCAATACCAGTGTCAAATCCACACACACACACAAACACACACACACACACACATAACACACAACGCAACACACACACCCACACACACACACACCACACACACCACAAACACACACCACACTGTCACACATCACACACACCACCCACACACATACCCACACACACACCACACACCCACACACACACACACACACACACACACACACACACACACACTACAACACACACACACACCACTCCACAACCCACAACACGGCTATTAGCACACACACACACCCACACACACACACATCACACACACACACACACAACACACCACACACCAGACCACATACACAGCACACACACACACACCACACACTACAGTTAGTACACACACCACACAACACACACACCAAATTCACCACACAGCATCACACACACATCAACACACACACACAACGCACACCACACTTGTGCCACAACACACACACACACCACACACACACACACACACACACACACCACACATGACTTACACACACACACCCACACAACAAAATAGCTATCCATCATACTTATTGAGCAAGTTAATTGATTTAGAGCTGTAGTTTTAACAGTAATTATGAGCAATTCATCAAAAGTGGTTAGCAGTGCTGTTGTTTGATGTTGTGGTGGGTGTGTTTTGGGCGGTTGTGTGGGCCCCCCCACCCCCCCCCCCCTCGCCCCCCCCCCACCCACCTCTTTTTTTCACTTTCACTTCCGTCCTTTTCACCCCCCCACGCCCCCCCCACCGCACCCCCTCCCTCCCTCACCCCTTCCTCACTGTTTTTAACTCCCATCTGAAGCGTCGTGGCCCACCAGTCCCATACCCCCCCCCCGCCCCCCCCTACCTTTCACACCCCCCCCCAAGAATGACCGAACCAGTAACCCCACCCGCCCCCACCCCCCGCCCACCCCCGCCCCCCATGTCCCCCCCGCCCGCGCGCTTTGCCCCCCCCCCCCCCCCCCCGCCCCAACACTGTATGCCAGTGTCTGCCGCCGTTTGATAGCAGCAGCTTGGCTAATTTGGCTATGCGTGGTTTGTTAAACGATTGTTGATTAAGACATTACGACATTCATGGTATCGCAATTTGTGCAAGCACGAAGGATAGGTATCGAAAAGATTTTTCTGGCTGTCGTGCTGTGCGCGAAAACATCATACTGCATGCTGTCACAGTGCTGGGGCTGTCTGCCGCCGTCGCAGCAATCGTGAAGCGTGCTGGTGTGACAGTGCCATTAGGAATTTCCTGCAAGAGCGTCACGCAGGAGTAGGACGGTTATCACACTTTCCTATTCCAGCCACTGTACCCCAGATGTCAAGCGCTGCTGCGCATGTAATGCTTGGCGTGAGGAACATGACGATATCGATGCATATGACGTTGGCTACTACTAGCACAGTGCAAAGCGATGACGGAACGTGTAAATAAACAATCTCAAACTTGTACAGATGCGTGGTGATGTCTCCTTCACTGCTCCTGCAGCTTCGATGCACCACTTTTTCGATGCACCACTTGGAACTAATTTTACAGCTCATTAATCTTTTGATGCACCAGTGGCAAGAACCATTTCAAAGGCCCATTTTTTTTCAAAAGTTTAATGAGCTGTAAAATTAGTTCCAGGTGGGGCAATAAAAACACCGATTTCTGCTTATTGCACTCACCCCCGGTTTTCATTAGTATTGGAAAATATGCAAGAATTACAGTGTTATGACCAACACTGTTTTGCCTATTGTTTCCTCCGAAAATGGCCAGGTTATTGCCTAATTATTCAGAACTAATTGACTGACTCAGAAAATTAATTCCGTGTGTTGAAATGAACCCATTGGGGAAAAGCAGCAAGACTTGACGCTTATTTGGTCTCAGCATGTTCATTCTTAACAATTAAGGCAAGCTGTTTGAGAGCAGTGCCCCCCCCTTTTAAGCTCGTATCTGAGTTGTGTCTACAATTTGTTGTCTGCTCTGTTGTGTCCCCCGCCCAGGCCGTACCACGCCCTGCTGCTGCTGGTGGACCAGCGGGAGCTGGTGGAGTCGCTCCCCAACGACGCGTCCTCCGCGCTGGTCCGCCTCATCCACGTCGCCAGCCCCATGCGGAGCCTGGTGCAGCTGGCCGGAGACACGGACCTCACCCTGAAGCAGGCACGTGCCACTCCTCATGCTCTCTTCCGCCGTCCACCTTAACGCTGCCCACTGCTGGTGTGCTTCCAGTTTTACGGAGCCACAAACGCTTGCTCAAGGCGGACTACCCTCGTCACGTTCCTGTGGGGCGTACTCATTCACGACCCACGGGCCTAAAAGCTATCGTGCACCCATACGAAACGTTTTGCAGATCCATGGATAGAAAGAGAGAGAAAAAACTTTATTCTCTTAACAGCCCGGAAGGGCCCCTTTAAGGCGGTTCGTCTGAGCAAGTGGGAGGCGGAGGTAGGGTACAGTGTACAGGACGCGAGATGTTGCGAAAGAGTCCACAATGTGGAGAAGGTGAGGCTCTTCGAGGCCTTGTTTGCAGTCAGAAACGCGCTTGAGATGGGAGACCTGGGAGATCTGGGAGTGGAGTATTTGTAGTTGAGGAACAGCAGATCCAAATTTTTAGTGAATCCACCATGGAAATGTTCGTAATGCCATAGTTTGCTCATTTTAGGAACATATCACTTTTGTACTGAAACAAAAAATAAAGAAGAAACACATCTAGTTTATCTGATTTGCACCACATGGTGCTAGCCGTCCAGCCGGCAGGAATTTTATTTTTTTAATCGCAGTGTCTAGAGTGCCGTCCGACGGCACTGTAGCTGATCGCTGCAGGCATGGCTAGAGTGCCGTCCGACGACATTCGAATATTTAACACTAGGCTAGCACTGGCCAAAGCGTCTGTCGTAGTGTAGAGGATCTGTCTTAGCTTCTTGATCCCAAGGACGGTGGTTCGAGACCGGCTCTTGCTTCAGTTTTTTTTTTTTTCTTCATCTCGGAACTATAATTTTTATGCCTTAGGTTAGTTTTGGTGTTTTAAATTATTTCTTTGTGTGCGTTAGGTTATCTTATGTTATGTTTAGGTTAGGTTGCCAAGCTTTACGTTATCTAGAGCGATGTAGTGCCAGACGCGGCAGTTTTGTCACAAAATGCGGGTGGACGTCGATATAGTGGAGTGCTTATAATACCGTCGGACGGCATTTTAGACACGGCCTTTTTTAATTTAGTGCAGAAGTTATAAATCTCTGGATTAACGAAACTAGGCCATTAGGAAAATATCCATGGACCTGTAAGACATTTCGTATGGGTGCACGATAGCTTTTAGGCCCGTTGGTCGTGAATGAGTAGTACGCCCCACAGAATGTTAGCAGGCGAATCCCCCTTACTACATTCGTTCAAGAAACAGTGGCGATCGACTGATTCATCAACCTATTTACGAATGAGGCTGTCAATATTTTCGCGGTATTTCATATGGTTTTATTTTCATCTACTACATCGGCTTTAAAAAGAAGAGCTGCGTACAGCGTGGGTATTTATCCTTGTTTGTTTATTTGTAACTGGCTTGTTCGCTCTGATTGGTTCGTTGGGTTGACCTGGGGCCAGACTTTGGGACTCTCGTTGCTCATGGAATGGCACCCATTGGATCGCTCTGTAATTTGTGCAGTTGCTATTACTTTTCTTAGTCCTCTTCTAAAGGCTGTGAAATTCTGACTGCTTGAAGTACTTATTGCTGCGGGAAGGTTTGAGTTTGGTTCGAGCTTGGAGACGAGTTGCTCTGTCTTGGCTTTTGCATTATAGCTGTGCAGTCTGGGAACTAAATGCACCCAGTACTTTTTACATCTCACAGGTGAAGCTTTGCTGTATGCTTGCGTGACATGGCGAACCTTGTACAAGACTCTGGATACAAGGCAAGCCAAGGCAAAATGCATAATGCGCAGCCCTCACAAAAGTGAGGCTAGAGAAGAAGAAGAAAAAAAAGGAAACTGAGAGAGATAAAAACCGGGCGATGGGAAAAATTAAAAAGAAAAACAAGATTTGGCACACTTTCCTCACTGTGTGTGCACTTGGCTGTGCGCTGTTATCGTTGAACACAGCAGTTTGCTTCATTTTAAGCCAAGCACACTTGCTTTTTGAAGGCGACATTACTTAGAACTCAGCTGTGCTAGTGTTTGGGGGAAGGAGTTCTTTAAACCGTTTATTGACAAGATTTGGTGTAATCCGACCTCTAACTGTTGAATGAGCAGCAGTAGATTCACAGCACTTATCAGGGATCACTTGTGTGCAGAAGAAAAAAGGCTTCTGAACCAACGAACAGGTTGGTGAAAGCTGTTGAGCTCATACTGTGAGCTTCTGCAACCTTGGAGCTTTAACACTGGTTAGTAAGCTATGCATGGTGTAAGCGTTCTGTCGTGACGTTGCAAATACAAGACCATTGAGGGCTGCACAAAATAAGGAGGAAACATGTTAGGTTTAATCTCACTTCCGAGAGGAAATTCGGAATTAAGGCACGCGCGTGAAAAAGTACGAGATATTTATGCACACATTCACATTTTGCCTCAGTCCAACTTTCTGGATTGCTCAATCAAAAACTCGTGTAGACCCCTCTCAGCCCAACCTACTGGATCCTTAAGTCCGAAAATGATTTAGATGATTGAGCAGGAGTTTTTCTGTGGTCTCGTGCTATGACATCTCTGTGTGACCCTAGGTAGTCTGGAGTCAACACACAGCGTTCCACAAGTAACTTAAACCCTGCATTTCAGCCAACTTTGGCTTTGCTGGTGCTGTATGAACACTGACAGGCCAGGAGGCTGTGGGGATTGTGTTTTGCGACTGACTTGTATGCCGCTGCCTTGTCTTCATAACTAGTTGGTTGATTGTCTTCTGCCTCATTGGCAGGTGTTCCAGCTCTCGGCGCACCTCGTCTACTGGGCCAAGGCCACCATAATCTACCCGTTGTGTGAGAGCAACTGCTATGTCCTCGCTCCCAACGCGCCCACAGATCTGTGAGTGGCCCCCTCCTGCTTTTGTTTGTTTGCCTCGGCTTGCGTTTGTTAGTTTGAAAACTGTTGCCGTAGCCACTGTTTATAATAACTCACGCTCTTACGTAGGGAACCACCTTGTTAAATTTATGGGTGCGTGGGGAAAGCGGAAAATTGATGGCACTTGTTCTTCTAGTTGGCTCAGCTACATTTTAGAACGGCTTGTTTTTCTTATCTTAATTAAGGGAGGACACTGGTCTTAAAACAACTTCTTTTAATTTTCAAGTAAACTTTGTAAAATGTGCCAGTCTTGCTGCTATTTTCCCACTGATTTCAAATATGCCATTATTAATTCACTTGGTCAATTAGTTTTCAAGGTAATTATAGATAATTAGCCATTTTTGCAGTCAATAGACAAAACAGTGTTGGTCTTAAAACTGCAATCTTCACATTTTCCAATACTGTGAACCCTGGTGAGTGCAATAAGAGAATTGGTTTTTGTTTGCGTCACTTGAAACTAATTTTACAGCCCATTAATCTTCGGTGTTTGAAATGGGCACTCAAAATGGTCCCTTGCCACTGTTGCCACCACAGTTTAATGAGCTGTAAAATTAGTTCCAAGTGGTGCATCAAAAAACTGGTTCTCTTATTGCACTCTCCAGGGTTCACAGTATTGAAAAATGTAAAGATTACAGTTTTAAGACCAACACTGTTTTGACTATTGATTGACCAAAAATGGCTAATTTTCTATAATTACCTTGCGAACTAATTGACAAACTGAATTAATAATGGCACATTTGAAATCAGTGGGAAAAAAGCAGCAAGACTGGCAAGTTCTCAAAGTTTAGTTGGAAATTAAAAGAAGTTGTTTTAAGACCAGTGTCCCCCCCTTAAAGGGACACTGAAGTGATTTGTAAACAATGCGGGATTATGAGCGCAAACTGTAGTCCGGAGTCCCTGGGCCCTATTTCAACCACTCTGTGCGCGTTTACGCGAATTTATTTAGTAGACAAATCAATTCGAAAATGCTGTCCTCCTCTCTTTACGCTCGCCCATTTTCTGTGGCGTTTTCGTGTGACGTCAGCAGGAGAGGAGCTGACAATTGGCTGCGCTACTGCACGGCTCGCCGACCTTCCGCGACCGAGTCAGTCGGCCCACCGTTTAGTCCGCCGGCCGCCGACGGGTCGTCGCAATTCGCTCGATCAGTTGAAACTAAGCCACAACACGTTTGGGAATGGAAGAATGCGCCTTTCTTTACTTCATTAGTTTGTACTCTGTATATAGCTCCAAGTCAAGGTCGCTTCACTCAAGCGCTGCACAAGCGCACATGCGACGCTTCGCTGACTGGTACGCCAGTAGGAAAATATAAGGCCACTTGAAGGGGTAGAAGAGTGAGCGAAGTCAATATAGGTACTAAGGAAATAAAATAAACTGATATTTTTACCGTACAGCGTAAAACTAGGGTGCGGGAAGCACTTTTTTGCGCTGGGCGAACAAGCAGAGCGGTCAGCAGCACGACTACGCATCTGCGAACGCTTTCCCGTCTACGAAATGCAATTGCTAGACGTGAGCTATTGTGGAAACTCGGGGGACGCTTACTGCACGAGCGCAATACAACAAATAGTCACCTAAGCTGCTTGAAATACTAAAACGAAATAAAAGTGTAAACTGGTTATACATTATATACCTTATATTTTCCGTCACCGCCAGCGGCCCTCCGTGGCCTTGTTGTCTGGAGCGCTAGGTATGTCAACCCAAGAGTCAAGTTCGAATCGCCGCGGGTATATGCTTTTTTTTTTTTTTATGAGTTAACTTTTTCGTTTTTCGCCGATGTTTTCTATACTGAGTTCACCTTTTTTGGGCCGCAACGTTCATTGCTCCAGAACTAGTCCACAGAACGCGCGCAGGCTGGCACTGGCGCGCTAGCGAGTTCTCGTGGCGTGCTGTTGCCATAAGCACCGACTGCTTGCGGGCAGTGGGCACAGGCCAGAATCAACAGACCCTTGGCCTGGTGCGAACACGCTTTTTACGATACAGGCATGAGCGAGGCAAGCTCCAAGTAGGGGGAAAAGCGTGATGTTTCATCGTCTGCGGGTTCGTTCGTGCGTTCATAGTGAGGCTGCTATTGAGAATCACGATTTCTTGGCTTTTTACAGCCGACAACATGGCAGAAGCGCATGGACACAGCTGGGATATTGTTTAACATAATCGCCATTTCATGTTAACATTCACGATGACCGAACCGAAAACCGAAACTTGTTTGATTGCTAACCTTGGGCATCGTCCAATCACGGGCCCCCCTCCTCCTAACGTCACGCTTAGTTTGTGCGGCCGCCGCAAAACAGCGCATGGTAGTTTTCTTCTTTCGCGCTTTTGTAAAATAATTACCGATTTGTCAACCGGATAAACGATGAAAAGTGTGCTAATTTGAGCCAGTCTACCAGTGCAAGCAAAAACGGGAGCTTGACAAATTCACTTCAGTGTCCCTTAATGCCATGCACGAATGCTTGGGGTGTCGCTGCCGTAATCGCACTGCCCCATTTAGCAAATAGCAGAGGAAGGTGTCAGAGGTTTGCTACAGCCAGGCTTTCGGTTTCAGCAATAAGCCTCTACTTTCTTCAGCATCAAATTTAAATTCGTGAAAGACTTTTCTGCCAGAGTGTTTGGTTTTTCAGGTTTTGGGCTGCCGGCAGGGGTGTAGTCTTTTGCATTTCGGTTCCCATTTCATCATCATTTCGGGTTTTAAATAGTTGCCAGAGTTGCAAGATGTTTTCCAGCTGTTGTGAATTACTAGAGTATTCCATTGAGATGAGCTTTCCTTTGCTGAAGTTGCAGTGAAGCACTCTTAAGACACCACACATTGTCACGTAGTATATTGTCACATGGCATGTTGTCATGTAGGGAAACACATTGTCACGTAGCCAAGGACAGTGCAGACTCCTTTCAGTAAACAAGGGCTATTGGAACGAACTTGTGCTCCCAAAAGAACTTGGAAAATTCACAAGCGTCAGAGAAGCAGTCTGCAGAGGGACGTACGCAGGGGACAGTTGGGGAAATTAATGCCCCTCGTCTTTCATGAACCATCAAATTAGAGGACACCGGTGATCAAAGAGAAACATTGTAGGGTAGTGAAAGGAGGGTGAAACACCCTACATATCAAATAAGATAGCCTGTTCGGCATACAAAACAACGAGAGGAAAACATGTGCTTTGCTTTGAACCTAGAGAAGATGGCTGGGTGCAGCCAGACGCTGGAAAGAAAACACACAAACAAACAAAATAGGAGGCAAGGTCACAGCAGTATCGTCGCAGTCTCTTTGGGGTTTGCCCTAATGGTTGTGCACCAAATATCTTTTTTTTGTGTGTGTTCCTAATGTGGAAGAGAAATGCAATAATAAATGTTATTATACCTTAGTTGTGGTCATCTATGTATTCATTAGGTTTGGCTTTCTTAC
Organism: Haemaphysalis longicornis; assembly: GCA_013339765.2. NCBI lineage: Eukaryota > Metazoa > Arthropoda > Arachnida > Ixodida > Ixodidae > Haemaphysalis > Haemaphysalis longicornis. The sequence goes on along the minus strand of CM023458.1, from coordinate 87,771,768 downwards.
TCAATGCATCACAATGCCTCTGCCATGTGCAGTTCAAGGATCTAGTTCAAGGTGACTCTAGAACATGAAGCCGTTGCAGTACAATTTTAAAAGTATACTTTTAATATTGTAACAGATAAAAATTTTAACATATATAACTTGATTAAGCTGAGTAGCTAAGAAAGGTTTACGTATTCGAAGTGGCACTGAACTGGGTAGGGTCTTTATTTCGGAGCGTGTCGAGTTGAATACCGTTGATTAACTTTTTTTCGTCTCTCTAGAAGAGCCGTTGCTTGCTTCTCTCTTCAGGCGAGACATTGAGCTGAGCGAATCTGAAAGCAAGCCCAACCACTCGTCCCTGCGTGCTCTTTGTTGTGCACTGTTTTTGCGCCTCATACAGTCCTGCCCATGTTGCTAGCCTCTCGATTCCATGCTAAAAAAAAGGAACCCGTTTGCAGGAAGTCCCCCGTGCACGAGCGGTTTGCGGAGATGTTCCCGGGCGTGTCCCTGCCGGCGCTCATGTCCAAGTTCTCCCTACCCGCCTCACTGTCCCAGCTCAACGACCCCATGGACATCAAGTACGAGCGGGTATGCGCTTCTCCCCTGTGCCGCCGCCTCCCCGCTTCCGAGCGAGGCGTTGTTGAGCATTCTTTAGAGCTTAGGCTTGGCTTCCTATGCGGTGCTTTTGCCGTGTTGCTTGTTCCTAATCAAGGCTGCGGGTGGCGGGAAAAAGCCGCCGGGACTAGTAGTTTGGGAGCTGTCCCACAGCAGGCGCGTTCCAAATATTGCCGCGAACCATGAATCGGGTTTGTTTATTTATGGTTTGTTTTTACTGCCCGGCTGCGCCCGGCTCTGTTATCCGTGTCCTAGGCGAGGCGAGTGTTTCATTCTTTATTTTAATGCCGCACGGGTTATCTCATTCTGATAAGGAGAGCGTTTCGCCCTAACGTCACTGGCCTGGAATGATCTTGTTTGATCTACAATGTTCTGGATGTGAATTGACGGTTCGAGAAACACTCGCGCCGAAAGATAAAAGCCTGCAGAGCAGACGACGCGGTATTCGACTCGCAAATGCTCGCTTCTGCAGATCACTTTGTTGGCTGCTGCTTCGCCACCTGTGTATTCTTTGAGTTGTTAGGGGAGCACAAGTTCGCTCCAATAAACTTGTTTTTCCTTCGAGACAACTGTGCCATCTTTGGCTACGTGACACTATTCAGTGACCCCTTTCATGAAGACCTATGTGCCTTCGTTTTCAGGGTTTTCTCTTGCAGAAATTCTGATCGTGCACTCAGTTGATGCCATACGTGTCAGCTAACGTAGGAGTACGGCGTGTGTTGCAGCTATATAAGGCGATGATGTTGCTGTTGGTTTCCCTTCGGTTCAGTAGAGGTGACGATGCTTCCATCACCACCTATGCAGCCTTCTCCTTTACCACAGCAGGTCCTAACACTATAGTCCCTAGAAATTTGGCTAGTCTGCCATCCATGCCAGTTTTGCATTACAACGGTGTATCGTCGCAGCGATGAAAGCGTGTGAAATGCAGCACACCAGTTGATTGCGGCGCCCTCTTAGTGCATTATGCATCGCACTCACCGCGTTTGCCACTGAGGATTTTTTAACAATCAAATTGCTGTTCTAATACATTTTTATTGCAAAATTATTTACTTGCTTACGTTTTCTCGCCTGAATTATTTTTTCCGGCAATTAAAAGTGAAAAATTTGCGTCGTCGGCTTGCATGCTGCTTTTCCAGCTGTGGTCTTCTGCACTCTGCGGTAAGCAGACAATCAGAAGTGTCAGCAGTACTGTTCACAGTTTAAAAATTTTGAAATAAATTTCTTCAGACACAAAAGAAGGGTGCAAAGAAATAATAATGCTAGGGTAAGCTATCAAAACAACAATTTAGTTTCTAGAAAAATGTGTCAGTAGCAAGGACTGGCCAGTATGCTGAGAAGGCGCTGCAGGTGACCGGTGTGCTGTCTGCCTCGAGGCCTTCATCACCAAAAGGAGGACCCTGCTGAAGGCCTCGGATGGCAGACTAGCCAAGTTTCGAGGGACTGTAATAAGACATTTGTCACTTTCACGTTTTCCAGCTTTGTGAGCCCTTAAAAAGTCCCTTCTCTCTTCCCCCTTGCGCAGAAACGTCTGCTGCAGATGGTGGTGTGGATGCTGCAGGAGCGTGTCCTGATGCAGCTGCACACGTACATCTATCTGGTGCCCACCGATCCGCCTTCCTACCCCAACGGCTACCTGGGCCCCTCCCGGCCCCCCTACCTGTCCGAGCCACACCTTGGACACCGGCCCGCCACCAGCCAGTCGGACTTCAGCGGATCAGGTCAGCGGGGGAAAGAAGTGGTGCAGCCGCTAGACTCGGGAGTTTTTTGTTTTGTGTACGAGAGGTAGAACTCCACAACAGAATGGGACATCTGCGCTATTCGTGTTACACACTGTGGCAATGGTGTCCAGTGTCCTAGCCAGGTTTAACATCGCCATGCTAATACCTGTGCTGCGCGGCCGTTTCAAAGGTCTTCTTCCAAAGGCCTTCAAACCAATTGTCGATCGAGTGCCCTGTTGTAAATGAATCGGGTGCACTTGTGAGCGTTCATCTGTCAATTTAAAGTTGCTGTGTAGCACAGGTATAACATTGCCAGTCACATTAAAGACCGTTCTCTCTCTCTCTCTGCTGGTTAAGAAAAGAGCCTCTCGCAGCAAGGTAAAAATTATTGAAGAAACCTTCAGTCATGAAACTTCTTTTGATGGTGAGGTGCAGGACAGTATGGTTACTTTGACAGTTTCAAGCAGTTTGTTATTTGCCTCTCGGATGTTTCGTGATGTAAAGTAGGGCCTTGTAAACGACGAGCCAAAGAAGTGGCTCACCCTAGCCACATTGTTAGAAAGTGGCCAGTCACATTTGTTTGCATCTTGGCTAGCTATTGTGAGCACGGATTTTTGCCCTTCGCAGGCTACCCAGGGCAACTCTAGAAAAGGGTTTTACGTGGCAACGCTGGTCTTTGCTTTCTTGTCGCTGCCCAGTTAGTTTTGTTGAGAAGATTTTGATAGGAAGTGCGGGATGCCGGTAATGTGGCCATTGCAGTGCCAAGCGAAGACTCGATGGTGGGCAGTCCGAGCCAGTCGAGCCAGTCGTCCAAGTGCGGCTCGGAGGAGGACCTGTCGCCGGCCGAATCCGACGGCCGCTTGCCCTCTCCTGGACCGAGAAGGAGGCTGTGGCTCGGGTTCCCGCCTACCAGAACCCGGATGACCGCAAGCTCTTCCTCAGGTGGGGCTTCTTTTTCTTTCTTCCTTCTTCCACAGCCCCTCAGATCCTCATGGGAGGTGAAGTGTGTGCCGAGAGATAGCGTTGTTTCAGCAGGAAATTTGCGTTCAGTGTCCGTGGCGCTGAAATTGTTGTATAAGAACGGGCAACAGCCAAGGTTGGCTAGGTGGCGCATGCAGCTCTTGACCCGTTAATTCCCTGTTCTTTCTACTTTGAAGACCTGCGGAATCAGTAATTCTTTTTTCCCCTACTGAGAATGAGCGTGCAATTTTTCCTGATGTTGACGTGCTGCCCAACAACCACTCAAACGAAATAATGAGTTCCTTTCCAGAGCTTAATCAGAAAAGCTGACATCCCTGTGTCATTAGTCAGAGTCGTCGTGGGGGTTTCGACACACATTTTCATTATGCGCCTATCTGCCATGTTTCCTACTAAAAAAGGTTGAATGACAACCTTAGCTTTTATTTTCTGGATTTTCATTATTTGTGCACTTCTCACGTGTTTCATTGTGCATCTTATCAGCTATAGGGTGCTTACTGTGAGTCTGTCATGTTGCTACAGTAATGGAATGGGACACTTCATAAAGGGCGCCAGGATTGTTCCGATACATTTTCGATAGTCGAGATGTTCTTTTGTTATGTCCCTTTGCGGTGTGTGAGGCACGTTAACGTAGCAGTGCTTGACTGGGATGGAAACCTTCGGCGAGGGTATGCAGGCACTGGTGGGAGTTCAAATTGAGGTCATTGGGGTAGAATTGGTACAAGCACTCTAACCGTCTGGTTTTCAGAAGGCATTGCAAGTTTGGAAATCTCAACTGCAGTCAAAGGTCAATGTTCAAGCAGAAATTCATTAACGGAAGTGCACTTGGTATTTTGTTGAATCGCTTTGTCTAGGAGATGTCTCAAGGGGCAATTCTTTCATTGATATGAAGTAAATGAACCTCTTTTTCGGTGCTCAATTTTGTGTGTGGCATGACCAAAAAAGGTGGTAGCAGCTAGTAAGAGGCAGGGTTCTGACTGGAATTTTCAAAATTCATTTTTCTTTTGTTCCCTACTGTTGTATCACCCCTAGAAGAGACAAACACATGGCTTGTCTGGGTGGTGCCTCTAAAGTTTGGCTCCTTGTCATGCCTTGCATCCTTCCATCCTTGGATTGTCCTTGCATCCTTAGATTGTTGGCTTCCTTTTTGTACAATAAATGCTCACTTTTATTAGTTTTATGAAACCAAGAACAAGCCATGGCGCTATTCCCATTTTAATTATAAAAAGAAAATACACTACATACTTCTTTAGAATAACGTCAATTCACTGGAAATGCTGAACATGTTTGGGGTGGTTCACTGCAGGGGGTTATTGAGCACATTTTTTATGTACCCTTCATTAGATCGCACATTCCCACTCGCATAGCAGAGTGTGGCATCTGGATACTTTCAAATCCCTTCAAAAGACATGCTGCAATCATATCACCAGTGAATCTTTGCAACATGCTGCAGCATTCCTTTGAGCTTATTTTAGTCATACGGTGCCCACATTGATCTAGGGTCTGATTAGTAAGTGAAAACATGGTTCCTGCTTATAAGCGACATCTCGTATAAGAGACAGAAACTGCTCCCCGGTATGTGTCTCTTATAAAGGGGTTCAACTGTACTTCTTTAGAATAACGTCAACTCATCTGGAAATGCTGAACATGTTTGGGGTGGTTCAGTGCAAGGCGTTATTGAGCACATTTTTTATGTACCCTTCATTAGATGCTTCCTATTACAGAGTGTGGCATCTGGATACTTTCAAATCCCTTCAAAACACATGCTGCAATCATATAACCAGTAGCTAATGATCGCTGTTTACATTATGTAAGCGTG